>PVKE010012072.1:0-39111 GCA_004027555.1 Craseonycteris thonglongyai
ATCGGGGAGCGGGGACCAGGGCACGGGGACCGGGGCGCGGGGATCAGGGCGCGGGGACCGGGGCGCGGGGATCAGGGCGCGGGGATCAGGGCGCAAGGACCGGGGACCAGGGCACGGGGACCGGGACGCAGGGATCGGGGCGCAGGGACCGGGGACCAGGGCACGGGGACCGGGGCGTGGGGATCGGGGCGCGGGGACCAGGGAGCGGGGACCGGGGCGCGGGGACCGGGGCGCGGGGACCGGGGCACGGGGACACGGGCGCGGGGACCGGGGCGCGGGGACCGGGGACAAGGGCACGGGGACCAGGGCGCGGGAATCGGGGTGCGGGGACCAGGGCACGGGGACCAGGGCATGGGGATCAGGGCGCAGGGACAAGGACGCGGGGACAAGGGCAGGGGGCGGGGGGCCGCGCGCGGGGACCAGGGCGCAGGGACAAGGACGCGGGGACCAGGGCGCAGGGACCAGGGCGCGGGGCTGGGGTCCGCGCCCGCAGCCCGGCCACTCCTCCCGCTGCGCCCCCACCCCTGAGGACGCTCCCCAGGTCCTTTCCCCGGGTGGGGGATGCCACCAGCTCTGGGACTCAGGCTAGTCGTCCTCATTCAACTAATAGCAGGTCCCTCGCTGGTATAAGGGGCGCACACAGGCAGGGCACTTGGGGACTTGTCCAAGGTCACTCTGCCAAGTACGGGGTGGACACGCGGCCGCCGGACCCCAGTCCCTGGGAGAAGCCCGCCCCACTTTGTAAAAGCCGGACTGGCCCGGACTGGCCGCCGGCCTCCGCGTCCCCAAAGTCCCGAGGCGCCTCTCTGCCCATCCCCACGCGAAGGTGCACGGAGCAGGGTGCAGAGGCCGGGCCCCTGGGCGCCCCTCGCCTCCCTTCTCCAGGCCCAGGGGTCAGGGGGCGCGCGGCCGGGGCGCCTCTGGGCAGGGCTGACTTAGATGGTGGCGGGAGGGACGCGCAGGGCGCGGGAGGGACGCGCAGGGCGCAGGAGGAAGGGGCGCGCCCCAGGCCCGGCTCTGGCAGCCGAAAGGAGACGTGAAGGACACTCGGGCGCCTCCCTCAGCTCCGTGTTGCCGTGAAGGGCGCGCAGCTCCGGGAGGCAGCCTCGGGTGACGGCCTCCAGGCACCCTCTGGCCTCACCTGCCTTCCCAGAGCCGCCTGCAGCGCTTCCTGCCTCGGTGCTGAGCTGCTGGGGCTGGAGATGAATGAAATGAAATGTATCCCTACTCCAGATTCTCCCCACCCCAGTGTCCTCCCCATTTCCGGGCTAAAAATAGCGGGAGGTGACCTGAGGGCCTGGGCAGGCTGGGGGGGAGGGGAAGGGCTGCAGGAGGGGGCAGGGGCATTGCTCTCGGCGTGTTTGGGACCCCACCCCCCACCCCGCGTAACTGGGTGGTCAGGGACACCTGAGCTGGGCTGTATGCAAGGTGACACCTGCCCTTCACAGCCCTCCCTGGCTTTTCTGGGTGGCCCTTGGGCACGATTGGGTGTGATCCCTGCACAACACATCACCAGAAGCTTGGTGGCATCCACCAAATGGTTCGTGGGTGGCAGCCTGTGCCAAGTTGGAAGCTTGGCATTTTCTGGGGCAGGCATGCCAGGCGGCGGCGGCGGGAAGCTCACCACGCTCAGGTTCCAGCTGCCGGGTCCCGGCTGTGACAGCCATCAGGGTGGGGGCTCCGTGCCCCCGTGTCAGCGCACCAGCCCCCGCTGCTCCCCTGACGGGAGGTCTCGTTTCTCAGCGCCGTGTCCGCTGCGTGTCAGCCGGTACACGCCTCCCCACTCGCTCTTCCCTTCCACCAAAAGGGTCCACTTGGTCAGAGGCTGTAACTCCCGTCTCCCTGGAAATGAAAAATCCCTTGAATTAAAAAATGATAATAATAATGAGTCGTGCCTGTTAGACTCCTCGCTGCTCTGGGGACCCTGACAGTCTCAGGGACGCTCCCGTCCCTGTGGTCAGAGCCCGTCTTGAGACCATTTCTCTCTGTGTTTCCCCCCCCGGCGCCGGTCGGGAACTCTCCCCGGGCTGTTGTCCCTGGTGCCGGGCCTTCTGGTCTCACTTTGTCCTCCCACCCCTCCGGTCCCCCTCCAGGTGCTGCCCACTAACCCTGAGGAGAGCTGGCAGGTGTACAGCTCCGCCCAGGACAGCGAGGGCAGGTGTATCTGCACGGTGGTCGCCCCCCAGCAGACCATGTGCTCACGGGACGCCCGCACTAAGCAGCTGAGGCAGCTCCTGGAGAAGGTGAGTGTGCAGGGCCTGTGTGCGGATCCGGCCCACGGCACAGCCGGCTGGGCCGGCCTGCGGGGCCCATCCAGCCCCCGGGCCACGCTCTCTGCTGGCACGTCCATGGGAACATCTGGATGGGAGGGAGGGAGTGGATGGATGGATGGATGGATGGGAGTGAGTGGATGGATGGATGGGAGTGAGTGGATGGATGGGAGTGAGTGGATGGATGGGAGTGAGTGGATGGATGGATGGGAGTGAGTGAGTGGATGGATGAAGACTCCTAAGGGCAGCCCCGGAGGAGATGTGTAGACTGGGGAGCCGTGTAGATTGGGGAGCCCCGTGGACCTAAGAGGGGTGCAGGGCTGCTCTACCCCACCCCCCGTTGTCTCTCTGAGAGACGCCTGTCACCTGTGGTCCTGGGTCTGACGAGCGGGGCCCACTCGGATTTCACCTGAAGGGGCCTCTGCCCCGCCTCTGAGTGGGTTCCCTTGGCCGATAGCCAGGCCAGGTGTTCCCCAGGTGGGCAGTGGGCGCCCTCCTGGCCCCAAAGCTGACGAAGTTGTCACCATGTAACCCCCCACCCCTGCCGCCACCAAGAACACTGAGCAGTTTGTATCATGTTCAGTTGGTTATTTCACTTAGTCTTCAGACGAGCCGTGTGAGGTTGATGAGAGCTTCCGCCCTGCTTCAGCAAGTGGAAATGTGGGCCCAGAGGGGGTCCTTGAGATGAGGGACCCTTCACACCCTGAGAGGGCAGGCTCACACCACACAAATACACAGCTCACACACCTCACATACACATACCAAACACCCTGCACACAAATATGCACGCCTCACATACACACACAGCACACACATACGCCACACATGAATACCCATGCCACACACAAGTCCACACACCACATGCACACACATGCGCACACCCCCTGTGCAGCCCGGCTCCCCTGCAGTGGAGGTGCAGGGAGGAGGCCTGGGTGGGTGGGGGCCTGGTGCTGGGATCACAGCCACGCCGGGAAATACACACAGCACACATATGCACAGCACACACACTACACACAGCACACAAATACACACACAGCACACAAATACACACAGCACACAAATACACACAGCACACAAATACATACCACAAACACAGAACACAAATACATAGCTCATATAACTCACATACACTTCCTCGCTGGGAAGGCGGGCGTCTCAGGACCGGGGTCAGGATTGTGCAGTCCCGGCCCAGCACCACTGATGGCAAAGCGGGGCCCTTCCTGGACTCAGTTTCCCAGATGGTCCTGGTCACTGTGCCTGGGGGGACCCCTGTCTCTCGGGGCAGGAGGAAGGGCGAGGTGGAGGACCAGCTCCCTTTAAGGGGCGGAGAGTTCTTTGTTCTTTAGCCACTCAGATAAGTCATGTAAACAGAATTAAAGTAAAATGTACTTAACAGAACCCATGGACATTTATTAACCCCAAACTGGAGCAAAGCCGAGCGGAGCCTTTAATTGCTCAGCATTGTAGAGGGCTGCGGGGGGCCGCGGGGGGCAGCTCCCGAGAGGGGCCAGGAAGCCAGCACTGGGTCCCCGAGACCGCCGGGAGCCCGGGGCTGCAGCTTGCAGCGCCGCTTCCTGCCGATTTAGCACAGCGTTGCTGCTGCACGACTCACAGCCCTGTCTCACCCTGTGGGCAGAAGCCATTCGTCTCAGCGCCTGTGCGCAGGGCACGGGGTGGTGAGAAGGGGCGGGGCCTCACGCCTGGGCGGGGCCTCACACCTGGGGCGGGGCCTCACGCCTGGGCGGGGCCTCACGCCTGGGGCGGGGCCTCATGCCTGGGCGGGGCCTCACGCCTGGGGCGGGGCCTCACGCCTGGGCGGGGCCTCACGCCTGGGGCGGGGCCTCATGCCTGGGCGGGGCCTCACACCTGGGGCGGGGCCTCATGCCTGGGCGGGGCCTCACGCCTGGGGTGGGGCTTCATTCCCGGGGTGGGGCCTCATGCCTGGGCGGGGCCTCATGCCTGGGCGGGGCTTTACGCCTGGGGTGGGGCCTCATGCCTGGGGTGGGGCCTCACGCCTGGGCGGGGCTTCATGCCTGGGGTGGGGCCTCACTCCTGGGGTGGGGCCTCACACCTGGGCGGGGCCTCACGCCTGGGCGGGGCTTCATGCCTGGGGTGGGGCCTCACACCTGGGCGGGGCCTCACACCTGGGGCAGGGCCTCACACCTGGGGCAGGGCCTCACACCTGGGGCGGGGCCTCACACCTGGGGCAGGGCCTCACACCTGGGGCGGGGCCTCACACCTGGGGCAGGGCCTCACGCCTGGGGCGGGGCCTCACGCCTGGGGCGGGGCCTCACGCCTGGGGCGGGGCCTCACACCTGGGGCGGGGCCTCACACCTGGGGCGGGGCCTCACACCTGGGGTGGGGCCTCACACCTGGGGCGGGGCCTCACGCCTGGGGCGGGGCCTCATGCCTGGGGTGGGGCCTCACGCCTGGGGCGGGGCTTCACGCCTGGGGTGGGGCTTCATGCCTGGGGTGGGGCTGCACTCCTGGGGTGGGGCCTCACACCTGGGCGGGGCCTCATGCCTGGGCGGGGCTTCATGCCTGGGGTGGGGCTTCACTCCTGGGGCAGGGCCTCACGCCTGGGCGGGGCTTCACGCCTCTGCGCCAGGCTCTGAGCCGCCCCCTTTCCTCCCTCCGCCTCCGTTTGTGGGGGCGGAGCCCAGACAGGAGCAGGGGGGCCGCCCACGCTCTGATCATGTGACGTGTCACTGGGGCTGCAGTCCCACCTGAGCCCACTCCACGCACCTGCATTTCTGCACGCGGCCTCCTGTTACCCTCCACCTGCGGACTCCCAAACGTGGAGCCTGGGCCCCAGCCCAGAGCCCCTGATTTTCAGTGGCCTGGAGTCCTTGGGGGCCGCCAGACGTGGGTACATCAAAACCCCTCCAGAATTCTGAAACCCCCAGGATTCTGACCCTCGGAGACCCTCAGAGTGCCAGAGGCGGGTGGGGGCCGGTGCTCTGCTCTCTTTGCAGATGCACCTGGCTTTGGAAGTCAGGCCAGGAAGTGAAGCGTGGCTGACCGCTGTGTGCGGGAGGCACGTTGCTTAGCTTCTCTGAGCCTTGGTGTCCTGTGTAAAATGGAACTCGAAATCATGGTCGCCTCCCAGAGTGAGGTCAATAACCTGCCGGGCTCAGCGCATCGCCGGGAGCCGTGACCGTGTTCTGTAAACATGAGCCGGTGTGGTTATCCCTGGGGGTCAAGTGTGTCTGCTATTCCCTCCCCCACCCCCGTTCTAAGCACCTGCTGCCACATTGGGCAGGGCCTACGGGGACCGTGTCCTTTGGTAGCTGTGTGACCTTGAGCTTGTCTTCTCAGGGATGCGTCTGGCAGGCGAGAGCATGGACACACCGGGAGAAGGGGGCTGGAGCGTGAGCCGCACACGAGCGCGTGTGGCCTCAGACCCGTGGGCCAGGAGGGAGCTCAGGGCAGGGAGAGCGGAAGGCAGGGAGGCCGGGTGTGTGTGGTCATGAGGCAACTGCGTGGCCTGGCGTCTTTCAAGCTTGTTTTCTAAGCTTAAATTTTAGTCTTGAGCATTTTAAGTTCATCAAAGCTCTGCTCCTCTGGCCAAGGAGAAGCCTGCTGTGCTGTGTGCAGCGAGGCCCCCACCAGGATGAGACCAAAGCCTCTCTGGGCCTAGGTAATAGCAGCCCGGAGCAGCCTGTGGGTCTTGCCTTCATGTCAGGAATCTCATCCCCTTGGGAGGGAGGGGGTGGTCTTGACAAGAGCCACTGATAGTGTCCCTCCCTCCCAGCCACGTGGCTTCGGAGGGCACTCCGGCCCTGGGGTGACAGGTGAGCGAGGCCCAGCGCCCAGCCCTGCACACCTGCCCAGCATGGTGATTGAGACAGGTGTGCAGGCCTTGGGCCAATTAGGTGATGGTTGCAAGCCTGAAGCAGCCACCTCTGGCTTCGCTCATCAGGGAGGCCTCCCTGGAGGAGGTTTCATGGGTCATGGCACCTCCAAAGGCCTTGAAGGATGAAGGAAACCGAACGTCACAACTTTTCTCAAAGAGAGGACCTGCCGTTATTCAAAGTGACAGAATAAGACAGGTGGGGAGGGGCACAGGGAGACCGAAGGTAACAGAGCAAATAGCGTCTTTCGTTTCCCATAAAGGGTCTAAAGAGGAAGCGTCGGAGAGAATCAAAATCACCCGTGGGTTGTATTGTACCAGCCTGAAGCTGTCAGCAGAATCTGTGCGTGTCACGTTCAAATAGCAAGTCACCTAATTCCAGGCATGGGATGGGCAAGGCCGGCTTTTCTCCTGCTGAGGAGTCTTGGTTGTCTCCACTTTATCTTATCTCGTCCTCTCCTCGCCTATTTACTTCATTTGCGGGGCGGGGTGTACAGTCAGAAGTGGAAACCACACCACCGCCACCTCTTCTCGCTGAGCGGACAGAGCTGAGCCCCAGCCCCGGGGGACTGCGTCCCGATGAGGCAGGGTGTTTTCCGATTCAGCAGACGCTCAGTCGTGAGGGTTTGTGGTCGTTGGAGGTGTCTCCCTGCCTCTGAACAGATGATCCACGCTATTGGGGCACTACTCAGCCTCCCCCACCCCCAATCGCCCCGAGTGCGTGCCCACAGCATCACACGCCAGCTTCCGGAACAGCGAAACAGCGCTGGCGGGTGGCTGCACTAAGAGTGCCTTCCGCCCCGGCACCCCCAAGCCCTGTGGACTATTGAGGTTCCACCTCGAGGCTCGACGCCGTGCCCATCTGCCTGTGAGGATGTAAGGGGGACGTTCTTCATTTGCTGGGTGATTGATTCCTGACGCCGGGTCCACATGTGCACGTGTGCACAGCAGTCATCTGCCTGTGATATCGTGGGCTGGGATGGATGGCCCACAGGATGGCGGGAAGGAGGCTTGGTGCAGCCAGGGAGCACCGATCCCTTGTCCCCTCGTTTCGCACATAGGCAACCAACCTCCCCAGAGAGATGCCCAGTGACACTTAGGGGGAAAGAGAAGCTGCACCCAGGGCCCGGGAGACCCCACATTCTTGTTGTTCATTCTTGTTGGTGTATATGCCTCACTGAGGGCATCCTGCAGAATAAAGAGACTAGGAACCATACCACCCCCCCAGAAAAAAAATAGAAGAAAAAGGGCCCCCCAGAGCCACGTATGCCTGGACTGGGTTTTGCGTCCCTGGTTGTAAGAATCCGTGCTGGGAGGTGGCAGCGGGAATGTTTACCGAAGCAATTTGCTGTGTGTGGGGAGCGCTGGGTCCTAACAGTCCCCGATGATGCCGGTGATTAGCTAGTAAATAATGCGCGGGCTGCTCTCGGCTCCCAGCGTGCCGGCCCCGCGCAAAGGTCGCTGTCGTGGACTAGGAGGCTGGTGAGGTGAGCCGGCGTTGGCCGCAGCTCCTACCTTGAACCCCTTGCCTCTTGGCAGGTGCAGAACATGTCCCAGTCCATAGAGGTCCTGGACCGGCGGACCCAGAGGGATCTGCAGTACGTGGAGAAGATGGAGAACCAGATGAAAGGGCTGGAGACCAAGTTCAAGCAGGTGGAGGAGAGTCATAAGCAGCACCTGGCCAGGCAGTTCAAGGTACGCACGCTCCCCCCGCTCCGAGAACGCGCTTGCTGCCCCCTCACGTTCCCCTTTTCCTCCAGAAGTCGCGATTGGGGGTGGGGAGGCGAGGACCCCCCTGCGGGCTCGCTGTTTGCCTTGGGATCGGAGGCGATGTCCCCGCGCCCTGGTGTGACGAAAGACCCTAAACGGGGAGGCTTAGAGTAGCGGTTTTCAGATCCTATTAGTTTCTGAGGCTAAGGGTCCTGGGTCCTGAGCTTCTGGAGCCAACGTCACAGATGAGCTGGGAGGGGACATCATGGCTCCCTGTCATTGCACAGCTGCTGCATGTAAATCACATTAGCCAAGGATGAGCTTAATTGACGAGAGCCATCCCGGAGCTGGGACCACTCAGGGCAGTTGCACATCTGACCTCATTTAGCTGCGACACAGCTGTGTCGATTCACAGGGAAGAGCTAGACACCATGTTCCCCACTTTGTGGTAAGTGTGCCTTTCCTCCAAGTCTCTGGACATGAAAGGCGGAGGTCAGGTGACCTAAAATTATATATACATACGTATGAGTACGTATAGATACACCTCGCATTGACGAAGCGCCACAGTTATTACGAGAGGTTGTGTGCACCTCAATTAAGGTATACATGCGTGTTCACGAGCAGTCCAGCCCCCGTGTAAATGGGCAGGTCGCAGCATAGAAAGCGCTGCCCCCGCCCGCCCTTCCAATGCTAACGTTTCCCTTTGATGAAGCAAGAACGCATTTGCTTTTAACAGCGATACATCCCATAGACTGGTAGACGGAGTGGCCAGCTAATGAAGTTATAAATCTATGTTATGAATAAAATAGCAGCACGCACGGTCTTGTGCAAGAGAAGTGAGCGGTGGCTCGGGCTGGAGGCAGGTGGTCACGTCCTCTCTCCCTCTGAGGCGGCGGCGTGATTGTTCTGGAAAGAGGTTTTGCCCTGCCTGGCCAGAAAGCGCCGCGTCCATCCTTGCAAGGCCAGCGCCCACTTCTCTGGGGCGGGGCGGATTCCCCTACAAAGATCAGCGGATCCCCCGCCCGCAGGGCTGGCTCATCGCTGCAGCACGGTCCGCTCAGCCGCCTCTCCCAGGTCCCACGTTCGGGGCCCTGTGTTTCTGGGGGAAGGAGAGCAGCCCTGGCCCCTGACCACGCTTCACTTGCACTCAGAACGTCAACAGACACTGTCGTGAGGGAACCTTACATGACTGTCAAAGCCCTTGGTTGGGACTCACGCGAGCACAGACGTGTGATTTTTTATTTTTTATTTTTTTTAAGGGACCATGAATGTATTTGTCTCTTAATGGCTGTCTGTTCCAGGCAGGCTAGGAAGGTAGCTCTTCAACAGTATGTCGTTTTCTTGCTTGCAGGGCTAACTTTAAAGCGCTTTTTCAATGCCGCAGTGACTGAAGAAGCCCGTGCACTTCCATGTAACCATGAAAGAGGGCCAGAGAGCTTTTTGCACCCTGCATTTTTACTCTTATTTTCCAATACTTAGCACCATTTCACTGAGGAACCTTGGAGACAGCCAGGATCCTCTTTTGCATGCGACTGTAGATGCATTTCACGAATACGTTGAACCCTTGTCAATGCATTTTTTGAAAAAGAAAAAAAAGAAACGTTGTGTATGTGACTGAAAGCATGTAAACCTTAAGCTGTTGCATTCTCACTGACTAAATAAAGACCTTTCCCAAATATGATGGTGTTCTGAAGACTGTTTCATCTGCTCTTCTAACTCCTTGGGACCCGATAATAAATGCATCTATAAATAAAGCGGGAGTGTGCACCTTCCCTGACCTAGGGAGAAGCAGGCCAAGGCAGGGCGTGACGAGTCTCTGCACGTATCGCACTGAACCCAGCTTATTTTAACCTTGCAGGCGATAAAAGCGAAAATGGATGAACTTAGGCCTTTGATACCAGTGCTGGAAGAGTACAAGGCCGATGCCAAATTGGTTTTGCAGTTTAAAGAGGAGGTCCAGAATCTGACGTCAGTGCTTAACGAGCTGCAAGAGGAAATTGGCGCCTATGACTACGATGAACTTCAGAGCAGAGTGTCCAGCCTTGAAGAGAGGCTCCGTGCGTGCATGCAAAAGCTAGGTAGGCCCCGCCCGCCGGCTCCCGCAGGTGATGGCTAGATTAGCGCTCCGGGGTGTAGGGCTGCCCCCCAGAGAGGCAGAGGAGGGCAGGGGGCCCCCGTGGGAGCGCGTCCTCGCCCCCAGGGCTGAGGCCGGCTCACAGAGTCCCCCGAGTTGCACACCTGGACACAAATAGGATGGTGGTAGGTGTTGCGAACCACCTGAAGAATGTGTGTGTGTGTACGTGCGCGTGTGTGTGGGTGGGGGATGAGTTCTTCAGACACGAGAGCTGGAAACATGCATCTGAGGTCCGCTCCAGGCTGAGGACGAGGGCCCGCAGACGCTGCACCAGGCGTAGTTTGAATAACAAGGAACAAGTCCAGTCACACCACGGTGGACGATCCGCCGTCCACAGAGAGTGAAGGGGTCCCTCCCGACAGTCTGGGGTCCCCCGAGCTCCTCGCGCCCGTTCACATCGCCTCGAAGTACCCTCAGTGTGGGGCGCCCCCTTGAACCTCACCCGCGGCTGAGCACCCACGTGCCTCACCGGCCGCCCTGTTGGTGGCTTTCACAATCCTAGCGTGTTAGTGCCTCGTCCTCTTAAGCAGCCTGGTTTGCGCCCCAGTTCCCGGTTTCGGCTCTCCCAGTCAGGACGCGCTGGCCCCGCTCGCTCCCAGTTTGAAAACCAAGGCGGCTCATTTCCTAGCCTGGGCTTCTCAGAGTAACTCGGGGTGCTTCGCTTTCTGAAGAAGCTCCCCTGTCGCTTTCCTGGGATGTTCCACCTCGGCTGCCACACACAGGCACTCCAGATGCCTTATGACAATCTTGGAACCCCCCCGAAGGGTAGACGCGTTCGCTCCCCGGTGCTGCTGGCGGGTGGAAGCGAAGGCGCAGAGGGCAAGGAAACGGCCGCCGCCCTTCGTGCCAGCGGGTCCCGCGTCCGGACCCTTCTCAGCGCTGCTCTAGCCCGGGGGGCGCACGCCTTTCAGTCCCCCCGCCCCGGGGACAAGACGGCCGCGCACTGGGAGTCGAAGAACACACCCGTTTTAATACACACTCCCTCGCTGTGTCACACGACGAAGTGTCCACTGCGTTGGTTCAGCGATATGCCTCATGGTACCCACGTCTCGGTGTCAGGCTGGGTGACCTGGGGCAGCCCCACGAGGGGTCTGGGCTGGGCGGACTCCACCCGCTCGCTCCCGAGTCCGGGGGCTGTTTGACCTGCCGTGTTAAGGACAGTGGGGCTGTGTGGTTATTCCCGTCGGGCACAGTCTTTGGGCATCTGCCCCGAGCTCACCATCACCAGTCTCTGCAGACCCTCCAGCCCTCCCACGGAGGGTCTCTCCTGACCTCTGACGGATCTGGGGGCTTTATTTGTGATTTATTGCCCCACAAGCAGCATTTCTGCCCCTGAGATGCAGGCTGTATAAAGCAGGGAGAAACAGATTAAGCCCCACGTTTTCCAGTGAACGGATCAGGGAGCAAAATGGGAATTCGGGACAAAGAGTTACAAATGGTGAGGAGCTGAGGGTCTTGCTGGGGGCTGGGGTACCACCCCTCCCGGGACGGGCTGCCTTTCCGTCTGTGCCCGGCCTGTTTTTAGGAGCTGAATGAGTTTACCTCTTGGCTTAGGGTCGTGGGGTTGTCACCTGGTTGCCCTTGGGCTGCCCACTGGTTGGTTTGGGAGTAAAGAGAGGACGACTAGGCCCTCAGAGGCTGTGTTCTCCTCGTGGTTAAGTCTTTCTTCAAAATACCTTGACGTGTAGAAAGACCCGCTGAGTCCATCTACAGAGGGTGCCCAGGGGTCTGCATTTAACCAGCACCTGGCAGATTCACGTGACCCAAACGGCGAGAGCCCCAGTGTGGGGGAGACAGTGTGGCACAGTAGTCAGTGCCCATCGATGGCTGTGTGACTCCCCCCCAGGCACTGGCCTGCGTCTAAAAAATGAAGGTGTGAGCTTTCCTGTGCATGGATGTCATTCATGTCACAGGCTCCACACTGCCCAGCACAGAGCAGGTGGTGGCAGGTGGCAGGTGGCAGGTAGGTAGGTACGTAGGTAGACAGGTAAGTAGGAGATGATAGATAGTAGGCAGGTAGGGAGACATGTAGATAGATAAACAGGTAGGTAGGTAGATGATAGATAGATAGATAGATAGATAGATAGATAGATAGACTAATATAGATGATAGATGAATGATAGGTTGATAGGTCATGTGATACATTGATATAGATGATACACAGATGGGTGATAGATTGATAGGTGATAGATGATACATTGATAATTAGATGATAGATGATAGATTGATTGATTGATAGGTGATAGACCATCAATGATACCTTGCTAATGAGATGATAGGCAGCAGACATAGGTTTAGCAGCTGCTGCTTGTCTCTAGATGTTCGTTCTGGCTCAGCTACTTAAGCGCCCGATTAGCGTCCTGTGGCTTCTTAATGCCTTCACTTCCGCCTGCAGGTAGGCCCCGTCTGAGCAGCCTGCTGCCTGTGTGGAGGCTGCGGCCAGCACAGCACTGGGGGGCCAGGTGTGCCCACCGCTGTCCCGAGCAGACGCGGCCCCCGCGGGCAGTAACGTCCCAGCGGCTCCCTTCCCGCCCCGCTGCCCCTTGGTTCCTCGGGTGACGTGGGACCCGGGGCCCCCTGGTGCAGAGCATCGTGGTTGGTGTAACAGCGGGCGAGAGCCCCCGGAGGCGCTGAGCTGGGTCTCGCTCGCCGCGCCCTCTGCCGCCCCGTTGCTGACAGCCCCGGGCCCAGAATATGCGCAGAGAACACACGCGCTGTTCCTCTCCGTTTCCATTTTTAAATCCGTCTCCCGACGGGATTGTATGTTTTTCCTGGTGGCCCATCCGCAGCCTTGAATCTGAAACGCCCACTTCTAGACCTCGGGTGTCTTCCGGCTTCGCTCTTCCCCGGGTTTAGGGGTGAAAGCTGGGACCAGGTGCGGGTCCGTGGACCTGGTCTGCCTGCTGGGGGCCGTGGCCCCCCGGACCTGCTCACGTCCTGGCTGCTGCACAGAAGTCGCCTCCTAGGAAGAGCCAGAGGGGGACGATTTCACTGCCTCATCCGAGCTGCCCACTTTGCATGGTGCCCTCCTCCTGGCCCCTGGCCAGTGAGACCCTCCGTGGGAACGTCACGGGGGCACAGTGACGTCTCAGGGGACCCGGCCTCTGGGCAGCAGGGCGGGGCCGGATCCGGGAGGGCTGTTGCTGGCAAGATGACCCCTCTCACATCCCCAGTTCCCACCCAGCCCAGGGCTCCCCCGGGCCAACAGGAACGAGAATGCTGAGGATCCAGCCTCGGGCCCGGTTCCCCTGCCCAGCCCTGTGAGGGGCTCGTATTAACACGGGAAGGTCCCTAATTCCTTCTGCAGGCGGGACGGGCCGCGCAAATCGGAGGCACAGACGAGTAAAAATAGCCGTGGCGTTTCTTTTTCGAATCTGGGCCAGAGGCGATGACTGGGGAGCAGGGCTCTAGGAGTGGGGAGCAGGGCATCCCGACTCGGAAGCTCTGGTGCCGAGCCGGCCTTTCTAATGTCGGCTGCCCCAGTCCCTCCACCGGAGCCAAGTCGCCCAGATCCGACTGCTGCCAACAGACAGCCGGAGGCGGCCGGCGCTGGGCCCGGGGCCAGGAGGGTCCGTCCTCCCCGGCTTGTGCGAGGCCGCCAGCGTGGACACACTCTGAAGCTCAGGGAGAGAGCGGGAGGCGCCCCGAGTGGGCAGAGCTGGGCTGGGCCAGCGAGCGCTCAGTGGATTATCCTGTGGCCCACGGTCCTGGGTGAGGTCACTGACCACCTTCCGAGCGCCCCGGGCCCGGTGGGAGCTACGCAGGCTGCTGTGTGCACACGCGGTGGCAGGAGAACCGTGCCCTGCGGTCCTGGGATGACGCAGGCCTGGCCTGGAGTGGGGGGGACCGTGCAGAGAACACACGTCCCCTCAGGGAGGCCACCTCCTCCCACCTGGAGCAGCCGAGGGGCTCCCAGGGTCGGAGGCCGGCTGAGGTTCGGCTGCCGTGTGGGCCTCGGCAGCTGCGCACACAGGAGGAGTGGGGTTGTGCACAGCCTGGGGGCCGCCCCGGGAGACCCTCAGGCTGTGGGAAGGGCAGGGGCGGAGCAGGAATGCTGGGCTCTAGCTTCAGCCCTGCGTGCCTGGGGCCGGGGGGGCGTGTGGCACCAAGTGCGTCCCCCCCTGTCTCCAGCCTCCATCTGTGAGACGGGAGGGCCCCAAGCTCACACGCATCCTGTTCGTCCGATGCCCCCCGACCTCCGAGCCCCGGCACTCCGAGCTCTGGGCCCCTCCTCCAGGCAGAAGGGACATCCTTGCCCTTTGGGAAAAGCTCACAGGCGGCCCCGGGGTGGGCGGGGGGCCTGCAGCGCTCCTGGTCTGGTTCTGACTGACCTAAGGGAGCTGTTTGGAGCGAAGCACTGTCCTTGTGCTCAGGGGATGGGTTGAGGCTCGCATGGCGTCTGGTTGGAACCCCATCGCCTGCCCGTGGCTGCCGGACGGCCCCACGGCCTTCTCTCCGTTGGCCGTAGGCGCCCGACTGCCTCTGTCCCCACTTCCCAGAGGAGAACCCCGAGTCTCGGCAGGCCGACCACCCCCCCCAGTCCACCCGGCCTCGGTTGCTGTCCACCTGGGGGAAGGGCGTTGGGCTCCGGGGTGTGCGGGACCGCTGCTGTTTCGGGGACACTGTCCTCCCCCGGTGACGCTCACTGTCCACACTGTGGCTCTCTTCCAGCGTGTGGCAAGCTGACGGGCATCAGCGACCCTGTGACCATCAAGACCTCTGGCTCCAGGTTCGGGTCCTGGATGACAGACCCTTTGGCCCCAGAAGGTGACACCAGGGTGAGTGCCCCTTCGTCGGGCCTGGGTCTGAGGGTCCCCATGCCCGGGCGTCTGGCTCTCACGCCGAGGCCAGCGTGCCCACCTACCCGGCAACAGCGGCTGTGGCCTGAGCAGAGCATGACGTCCCCGGGGGCCTGTCCTCCCTTGTGAGGTCCCTGTGCCAGCCAGGGCCACCGACCCCGGGGACGGCGACCAAGGACGGCGCAACCCTGCCCACCCTCCCCGGGCCTGTGTCCCTCGGGCTGAGTGGGCACGTAGAGCCGGAAGTCTCCCCGGCGTGCCCACCCACCTCCCTGCAGGGGAAGCCATCAGGCCTCTCTCGCGTAATGACATCTCATTTGTACTTCATTTGCCATTCCTTTCATGGCTGATGGAGACGCATGTTCCTTTTTGATTTACGAAAGAGGCCGTGTTCCCATTTTTTCCTAGACGTTTCCCCTTTGAGTAAAATCTCAAACAAGGAGAGAGAAGCGCCACGCTTGTCTCGGTCCGATCGGGGCGCCTGGGTCCTCCCTGTCCTTTGAGGCCTGTTGGGAAGTGGGGCGAGGAGGGGTGGCGGGCTGTGAACCCTCCCTGCGTCCTGACAGCGGCGTGAACGCTAATGTCACCGCTTGGGCTTCGCTGCCCGTGGGCGTCTCCCCAGTCTGACCGCCGTCACCCGCGCGAGCGGCCCCGAGGCCTGCGGTGTCCCATCCGCCGCTGTGTCCTCGGGGGCCCGCAGGACGCGCAGAAAACCAACACACTAGAGAAAACTGAGCTCCTCCCCGGAGCCGGATGGAGAAAGGGGCTGAGAAACAGGGGGTCCTCAGGTTCCCGTCTGGAACCGACGGGCAGGGGTCCCTCTCCTGGGCCTTCTGACCGCCTGTATGTGGAGTGCGAGCTGGCCTGGTGCTTCCAGCGCGCGTCCTCCTGCCGGGTTTCGGGGCGCCTCTGCATTTGCCTTTATGCACAGACCCCCCACCTCGTCGCACCCTCCAGCAGGGGAGCAGCGTCGTCCTGGGCGCTCGTCCCCGCGTTGACCGGCAGAGAGTTCTGGGCAGGGTCTGCGTTCTGCACGCCCCGTACGATTGGGGGTCATGTTAGCGGCGGGCCTTTGGGGAAAGGTTGTATTTTGTTTTATTTTCTTAAGATTTATTTTATTGTTTGAGAAAGACAGAAGGGGGAGGGCCCAGAGCCGTCTCCATAGTTGTATGTCATCAGCGTTCGACATGGTTTCATTCCACACAGGTGGATGTGAGGCCGCATGGGGCGGGAACCAAACGGGGGGCCTCCTGCACGGGAAGCGCACCCCAGTTCAGCATATGGGGTCTGCACGGGCCGGGGCCGGGACTCGACCCCTGGACCTTGCGGTTACAAGGCGAGCGTTCAGCCTGCTGAGCGCTCCCGGCTTCCCCTTGTTTCAGTTTCTGCCTCGTGACCACTGGGGTCCTTACAGGTGTTCTGGCAGCTTACTGGGCTCATGGTTCACATCCCACCTGGAAAAGCCACCCCGGTTCCAGGCTTGGTCAGGAACGTGCTCTTGCTGAGGACGTTGGCGATGGTGACAGTGACCCTGAAGTAAACCTCACGGGCTCTGGGGAAGCACGTGGCGTGTGTAGGGACTTCACAGGAGGAAGTGACAAGGCCACACGCAGCCACACTGAGCTGATGAGAACACCCAGCTCCAGGAGGGTCACGTGACGGGCCCAGGGTCTTAGAGAGGCTGGTCAGGGGTGTGATGACCAAATGTCTCCTGACAGCCCTCCCTCCTCGTCCCGCCTGCAATCGGCCCAGCCCACCACGCTCACCCCACCCGCCCAGGCGGGCCCGGGGTGGGGGCGGGGGTGTCTGTGAGCCAAACCCCATGACCTTGGTGCTGAACGACGGGACCTGCGTCTGCGTGGTTCTGCCCGTGTCTGGCATTGAGATTGTGCCTCCCTGCCTGCCTGTCAGTCCCCTTTGTCTGCGAGGGGGCCTGCCGTTCATCTGCTCAGACAGCAAGGGTGGGGGCTCCCGGAAGCCGCTGCGCGCCACCCCCGCACGGCGAAGCTGTCACCCCCGTGATGGATGCTTTTGATAATTAGACAGCTATTTGCCGCATGATGAGGCCCCGTGACGGATGGCCGCGGGGGGACGGGGAGCTGCTGGCACACTGGGGGGCTCCTCCCCGGGGGCCTCTGGGCCACCGGCAGCCTCACCCCACGCCGGGCACCGGCCTTTCTGAGCCGCAAGCTCAGCACGGTGGCCTCCGGCCCCCAGCTGCTGAATGACATGTCCCCGGGTCCTGACATCGATCTGGGAGAGACTGTTTTGTTTTGTCTGATTTTTTTCCACTCTCCTCTTTAAGTTTGATCACACACACACGCAGGAGACCAATAACTCGCTCCAAAAACAAAAAGCAAACGCAATGTCAGCGTCAGCAGGCTGCCATGAGGACAGCGGCGTGGTACAGGGGGTGTGGGCACGGCCCCGCAGGAGGGGACGGCCCAGGGGTCCCCGCTGGGGGCCCTCTAAGTGGAAGGGCTGCCGACTGTCAGATTCACCACGTTTGCACGGAGCTGGTAGAACACGGCTCCTTCCGCAGCTCATTTATTAAACACCACCGGTGTGCCAGGCACCGTGTGGGGCCTCGCAGTGTTTCCACGCCGGGCCGGGCCCTGTGCTGGGCCCCGGTGGGGCCGTGGGGAGAGGATCCGGGCTGGGTGGCAGCACAGCTTGTGCATCATAACCTGTGAGCAGCTTTTAAACCTCCTGGGGCCAAGGCCACAACTTAGACCCACTGAGTGAGACGAGCAGAGCAAGGGCCCAGCCACGGGGCTTGGTGAGCTGGGCCGCCGGCGTGAGGAGGCTGAGAACGTCCGCGAGGGGCCAAGCATGCTCACGTTCAGGCCGTGCCGGCACCTAAGAGCCCCTGGAAGCTCATCTGGGACGCAGACGCCTGGCACGGCCCCAGGGGCCTGCGGTCACCGTGCTGGGTGTGAAAGCTCCCGAGGAACTCGGCCGCAGCAGGCTCACAACCTGATACCCGCTGGACCCAGGCCGCCCGGAGTTCAGACACGGCGGGTCTGGAGGAGGCCAGAGAGCTGGAGGTGACAATATTGGAGAAGCGGGCACTTCAGACACTCAGGGGACGGGGAGCCCACGCTGGAAGAGGGGGTCCTTATCACAAGGCTCTTGCGGGTGCCCGTTGTGTGCCTCTCTGTTGACTGGGTGGCTTCTCATTGGTGACTTAAGCTCCCCAGGCCAAGAGCCGGGTTAGGCATTTAGCACCTTGTACTGATTTTCCCTCCGCCCGTCCCCACTTAGGTTGCATTTTCAGGAAGTGTTGTGCCCTGCGTCCAGTTAGCCAGTTTACGGGAGGAAAAGGCAGTTTTAAAGTCCGTGGTCATGAGGTCATTCCAGCCAGTTCCGCACACAGGAAAGAGGGGCGCTGGTTCTTGGGGGTGCCGGGCACACATCAGACCGTCCCGTTATCAAGGGCCCAGCTGTGGGGGAGGCAGACCCCTGCACACATTCAAAACGCCTTCTGGGGGCGGAGATGAGGCGAAGCCAATCCTCAGAGAGGGGGCAGGAGGGGGGCGGTGTCGCTTGAGTGACCTTGGGAGACGTGGTGAGCTCCCCGTCCCCGGAGGGAGTGGAGCTGAGGCCGGGGGGCCAGGAGTGGGTGGCATGGTCAGGAGAGGGTCCACACAGCGGCCCGGGCACCTCCACCCCTCACGACATGGCCCTCGCCCCACTCTGATCCGCATCCGCACCGTCGGGGGCGAATGCCTCAAGCGAGACCCAGCGTCGGGGTGGCTGTTTTGTTCTTTCGATCTCGTTAAAAGCCAAAAGCACATCTGAATGGGTGTCTCGGGAACAAGGCTGTGAGGCTTTTTTCAATTCCTAACACCTGTGTAACGCAGCAGCCGCGGGAAGCTGCCACCCGCCTCGGGCTCCCCTGCAGCTCGCGGCCCGTGATGGACGCAGCCCCTGTCTTGCTGCCAGACAGACGCACCGGCAGGGCCGGCAGCCTGCCGGCTCCCGACTCATGGCGTCGCTTTCTAATTTGCTCCCACGTTGGTAGAAAACGAGTAAAGCGTTTTGTGCAAAGTCCAGACGGTTTTGAGTCAGCCAGCATTTACGCAGTCGCATCCCCCCCGTCTTGGGCCGTGAGTGGGTTGTCGTCTCGGTTTGGACCACCAGGGCCCTCTCGGATTCTTCTTAGAGAGTCACGCCCCCACCTCCCGGATTGGGTGTGACAAAGAGGGATGCGTCCCCAATGCCACACGAATGACGTTCTGCCTGGCAGTCGGGATGACTCACTCCAGCCAGCTGTGACCGAGACGGAGCGGCGGGCCCGGGGGGTGCTGACGCACGGTGCCCGCTGCAGACGAAGGCCACGCTTCCTGCTGACCTTGACAGTGGGTCCCCACTGAGACCCGAGCTGCACGCGCTGTGTCCTCGTCCAGGTCTGGCCTGGCGCTTCACACGTCCATGGGGTTCCTTCCTTCCCCAAGTAGGTGAGCACCCTCTGTGCATCTCTGGCCCAAGAGAGGACATGAACAGACAGGTGTGCCCGTGGGCACACGGCCTGGGGACCCCCCAACAGAGGCCTTGATTTGGGCGCCCAGCATGGTTTTCCTTGCCGCCCACTCATGTGACTGCAGAGTAGCTGCAACCACGCCCTCAGGACACGGGGTGCCCCGGGGGTCCGTCCCCACACCCCGTTCCACACCATTCTCTATAGACTGGAGGCTTCCTGTGCCGGGAACAGTCCTGTCCCCTTGGGAAGTGGGCCCTGAGGGGGAGGACGTGACATTGTTCAGTCCTAATTCTCACCTGCTCCTCTCAGCCCCTCCGTCGGATGAGTGTGAGGGTCGTGCCCCCGCCCCCGCCGGGGCTCCGCTGACGGCTCTGCTCTGCCCGCAGGTCTGGTACATGGACGGCTACCACAACAACCGCTTCGTGCGCGAGTATAAATCCCTGCTGGACTTCATGACCACGGACAACTTCACGTCCCACCGCCTCCCGCACCCCTGGTCCGGCACCGGGCAGGTGGTCTACAACGGCTCCATCTACTTCAACAAGTTTCAGAGCCACATCGTCATCCGGTTCGACCTGA
The DNA here is from genome assembly GCA_004027555.1 of Craseonycteris thonglongyai. Lineage (NCBI taxonomy): Eukaryota > Metazoa > Chordata > Mammalia > Chiroptera > Craseonycteridae > Craseonycteris > Craseonycteris thonglongyai. The sequence goes on from PVKE010012072.1 coordinate 19,829, forward strand.
AGACCGAGACGATCCTGAAGTCGCGCAGCCTGGACTACGCCGGCTACAACAACATGTACCACTACGCCTGGGGCGGCCACTCGGACATCGACCTCATGGTGGACGAGAGCGGGCTGTGGGCCGTCTACGCCACCAACCAGAACGCCGGCAACATCGTGGTCAGCAAGCTGGACCCTGTGTCCCTGCAGGTGCTGCACACCTGGAACACCAGCTACCCCAAGCGCAGCGCCGGGGAGGCCTTCATCATCTGCGGGACCCTCTACGTCACCAACGGCTACTCGGGCGGCACCAAGGTCCACTACGCCTACCAGACCAACGCGTCCACCTACGAGTACATAGACATCCCCTTCCAGAACAAGTACTCGCACATCTCCATGCTAGACTACAACCCCAAGGACCGCGCGCTGTACGCCTGGAACAATGGCCACCAGGTTCTCTACAACGTCACCCTCTTCCACGTCATCCGCTCCGACGAGCTATAGGGGCCCCGGCCTGGAAGCCAGGGGTCCCCGCTCCCCTTCACCCACGCGGACATTCCCGTGAACTCAGCTGCCAAAAAACACACAGACGATACCGAGACTTCGAATCCTGACGACTCATCAGCAGCGTGGAGCCCGGCACCGTGAGATGGCATGACCTCCAGGTTTCTCCGGCTCAGGCCGGAGGGCGACGGATTTGGGAAGAAACACCCCCCCTCCTCCATCTTTGCAGCTGGAACTGCAGCCCAGGGCTCCCCGGTTCTTCCCCGACCCCGACCCCGCCCCAGGCCCCTTTCTGGTCAGATAACGTACTAAAGAAATAAGGCAACGACTGTTGGCCAATTCTCGCCCGAGGTCAACCCACCATTAGGATCGCATGGACCTTCCCTTAGATCGTGGTCAGCGCCGACGGACGGAATCGTCATGTGTCCCTGAGAGCCCCCACCCCACCCCCGGGCCGCGCTCGGTCTCCGGAGGGGTCCACATAGGCTAGTTCAGCTTGCCCCCCCATCCCAGAGGCTGCCCCTCGACTGTGTGTTGTGTCTTAGATTAACGTGCTGAGACCCCAGTAGTTGTGGACCCGGGCGTGGTGCCTGCCGCACGGCAGCCGGCGTGTGTGGCAGGGACAGCCACGGTGCCCACCCACGTGAACGTGCCCGCCCCGTAGTGTGTCGTGCAACGTCTGTTCTTGTTTCCTTGAGGTGGTAACTGTGCGTTCGGTGTATGCCGTGGATGTGCTGCAATGCCGTAGTTCGGGTCAGTAAGTGGACGGTCCTTGTTTCTAAAAAAAAAAAATAGTTTGTGTTCACCCTCTAGAGAGATAACCAAGTGCGTGTGGATATTAATCAAAGGAATCCTCTTCTTGTTCACTTATCTAAACCATGTCACCGCGGATGAGAAGGGCTCATCTGGGGAAAACCTGTTTCCCGGGGACAGGGACGTCCCCGAGGCATCCGTGTGCGCAACATTCGTTTTTTAAGTAAAAAGAAAAAGAAAAAAAAAAAAAGAAAGAAAGAAAAAGAGGGGAACTTTGTATTCTCCAGTTATCTGAGGAACAATAAACATCTTCGGAGGTGTTTTCGCTTTGCTCGTCATTGCTGAGGGTCTGAAATGTGATGGGTCCTTGCAGACGCAGCCTAGAATGTGGGTGTCCCCTCAGGGGGGACAGGACGGCCCCACTTTGCAGAGCAGAGCAGCAGACACGTTCCCTGTTGGGTTTCTAACCACCCCTGCCCCGAAAGGTCAGAGCCTGGAGGTCATCTCGGAGTTCCCCTCCCCAGTTAGGTGACTTGGGCGCCAAGATGGCACCCCGGGAACCCCACCCCTGCCACCTCCACCTGCCAGGCTCCCCCAAGGTCACAGCTGCAAAGAGTCTGGGACAGGAGCCAGCGGTGGCCCCGCTGAAGTGTGGGTGAGGCTGTGGTGAGCAGCTGGCCCCGGCTGGGGTCTGGGTCCCTGGGCCTCAGGGACGGAGGTCGTAGGGAATCCAAGGAGCCCCAGTCAACAGGAGCCAGGCCTGCGATGCCCAGCCAGGCCCTGACTCCGGAGGGGCCCCGCGGTCTCCACGGGACAGGCCACCCCTCGGCATCCCCAGCCCTTCTGGAGTGCCGCAGGGCTCCGGGCCGGCCAGAACAGGAACCATGCCGGAGTTCACGGCGGGTCAGCACCGGGGCCAGCACCGGGGTCAGCACCGGGGTCAGCACCGGGGTCAGCACCGGGGCCAGCACCAGGGTCAGCACCGGGGCCAGCACCGGGGCCAGCACCGGGGCCAGCACCGGGGTCAGCACCGGGGCCAGCTGTCAGCAGGAGAGATCCACAGCGTGGCGTGGGAGGGGAGCCGCCCGCCTCCTGCCCCTCTCCTGTGCCCACTCAGAAGCCGGGGATGCTGGAGCACGGAGCCCGTCGGGGTCCATCCCAGGCCTGGTCCCCCAGCCCTGGGCAGCCGTTGGGAAAACACAAGACGAAAAATCATTCACAGGCTCCCTGGCTCTCTCGGCCCCGCCCCGTCGTGGGCAGGTGTCACGCTGGGGAGGGGCGTGGCTACTGACTGGGTCCCGCCCACCGCCAGGATTGCATGGGCGTGTCCTTGGACGGGGGTCAGCGCCCCAGGTGGAAAATAGGGTGAACCCTAAACTACGGGGGGGGGTCACTGGAAACTGCTGGTGATCACTAGCCGACAGGTTCCGATTTGGTGTCAGGACGGAAGGCTGCCTTGTGCGGCCCATGGCCACTCTGTGTCCCTCCTCCCAGCCCCGGCAACGCTCTTACACCCACAGACTCTTTGGGGTTCACCTAGCCCGAGACCAGAACATCCCAACATCCTTTCTTGTCACTGCCGGGGACTGTGACCTCGCGGGGGGAGGGGCTCATCCTCACGCGAAGCCTGGTGAGCTGGGAGTCGTCCTGCGACCCGCTGGACACTAAAACCTTTAGGCCTGGGGGGGCGTTTGCGTTCTTGAACGTTTGCAAAGTATCCTGGGGTGGGATGGCACGTGACATCCACCCAGGAGAGACGGCGCCGGCGATTCCACGAGGACAGCGACTGCAGACGTGACAGGAAGCCGTCCCAGAACAATTAGCGGGGATTCTCCTGTAGTTACGGCTTCGTTTAGGGGCCGATTCCTTCGTCTTTTCCCCTTAATGACGGGGAGCGTGCGGGGACACCCAAATCTACCAGTACCTGTCCTGAGTCGCCAGGAAACAAAATAATGACCCGAATGGATGTACTGTGTCAGGGTGAGTGCTTGCTGGGACAGTATTCCCCCCGGATATGAACCCACAAGGAAGACGGTGCCCCCAGCGAGCGCACAAAGCGGCCGGGCTGCCGCCACATCTCCCCGATTCCGGCAACGGAACATCTGTGGGCGAAGGCTCTTTATTAAAAGTTTGACCTGGAGTCAAAACCCAGTAGTTCTTTTTGGGGGGGGCTGAGGGGGTCCTCAGAGGCCGGCCCCTGAGACGCTCACTCCGGCACGCAGCTGGGCCTGCAATGGTCACGTCCATGGGTTCCTCCGTGCAGGTGCCCCGGGGAGGCCTGCCCGGCTCCTAGAGCAACACGACGCTCCTGTGGGGTTTGTGGAAGCTGAGCGGGGAGGGTGGGTGGCCCTTCTCCCTGTCCCAGCTAGCACAAGCGGGTGGCACGGTCACCCAGGTGCCAGGCTCCGTCCTCGAGAAGGAAGTGGGGGCCAGGGGTCACCTCAGATCGCTGGACTCCATACTCGGAGTCTGTGAGGCTGTCACTGGCAAGGGCCATGCAGGTAACCTGGGCCGGGGGAGGGGCCCCATGACTGACGTTCCCACCGACGCTCTTCCGAGCGTCCTTCAAGCATCCTGTGTCCGGCGGCACCTCCCCCCGTGACTGCGACGTCTGGCCCAGTTTCGTCCCTAAATCCAAGCGGGATTTTTGCCTCCACCGGTTGTGTCAGGTGATCGAAGGGGAGCGTGGTTTCCAGATCACGTGTCTCTGAAGAGTTCCTGGTTCTGCACACAGCGCAGAATCCCCGGGGCTTTGCCAGGACTCGAGCAGGTGTGCTCCTGTGCCCTGAAGGCTCTGTGGGGACACCCCTGGCCTCCACACCGTGTCACCTCCATTCGACAGAAGTCGGCCCAGGGAGACGGGGCAGCAGGCCGGCCCCCGCCCCCAGCTGGCCCATTGGCTCCCGCGGTGTGTCCTCCAGCTGGTGAGTCACCGGACACTTATTCATCACGCCGCAGGCAGCAGGAAGTGCCAGAACGGTCGCCCGGCAAGGGTCCCGGCTCGTCCCGCAGCCCCGGCTGCTGGTGAGTCACTGGTGCCCGCCGCTGAGCGGGCAGCAGACGGAGGGGAGGCCCCGTGGCCAGCAAGGCCACAGCGGGCGTCTTCCACTCCACCTGCCTGGCTGGGTGGGGACACAGGGGGCACCTTTCCTCTGTGCTCTCATCCTGCTACCCGGCCACATGCACATGCATCTGAACACTCCCACACACGCATGTGCACACACACACACGCCCACACCAGCTGACCAAACCCGTCAGACAGGCACAGAACAGCCACAGGGAACAGCCCGCCTTGAGAGCTGCTCCCATGGGCTCCGGGCTCCTCCCATGGGGTCCCAGCTCCTCCCACAGGATCTGGGCTCCTCCCACAAGCTCCCAGCTCCTCCCATGGGGTCCCAGCTCCTCCCACAGGCTCTGGGCTCCTCCCATGGGCTCCAGGTTCCTCCCATGGGCTCCAGGCTCCTCCCACAGGATCTGGGCTCCTCTCACAAGCTCCCAGCTCCTCCCATGGGCTCCGGGCTCCTCCCATGGGATCTCAGCTCCTCCCACAGGCTCTGGGCTCCTCCCACAAGCTCCCAGCTCCTCCCATGGACTCTCAGCTCCTCCCATGGGGTCCCAGCTCCTCTCATGGGGTCCAGGCTCCTCCCATGGGCTCCGGGCGCCTCCCTGGCAACACAGGAGTGGCGACCCATCAGACCTGCTTCCAGGGACGCTTCGGCCTCAAGGCCTCATCCCACCTGCCCGGGTGCACGCGGCTCAGGGGTGACCAGCAGGCCTGGGCTCCTGACCTCCCCGCACGGCACACACCCTGCCTGGGGCCTCAGCCTCCCAGCCTGGTGTCCCCCGCTCTGGGGGAGGTGGCCGGGGCTCTAGGACACCTCTGCCCAGGCTGACAGAGCCCTTGGGCTGGTTTCCAGAGTTCTGGCCTCAGGCAAAAAACCCACTGGGGAAGCTGGTGTCCTCAGCCCTTCCCCCCTCCCCACCCCCATGCCGCTGCTGCCTTCGTAGGTACCGACACAGAGGCCCAGGGAGACGAGTAAGCGCCCGAACGGGTCCACACAGCCAGCTGGCAGGGAGCTGGGGTGGGTGCCCCGGCCCAGCCCCCCAGCCCGGGACAGCCTGTGTGGAGAAAGAGCTTGCGGTGCCCAGTGCTGTCTTCCAAGCAGCCGAAGCTCCCAGAACTGCCCGGGAAGACCCGTCTCCACCCCACCCCCCGACTGCCTTCCTGCCCAGTCCGCCCAGGGAGGGGGCAACGCGGAGCCCACGGCAGCTGACAGCATGAAAAGAAACAGTAATTTCCTTATTGATCTTTTCCTTCCCGCTAAGGGCTGGCAAGCGAGGTCGCCCACAACGGTGCGCGTGGGCTCCTCGTTCTTTCATTTCGCTGATTGAATTCTTGCCTTGTTCCTGGAGGACTCCCCGCCCCGCCCCTCCTCTCACCCCAACAGCCCCAAGTTCAAGGACATCAAGGCCCGGCGCAGATCTGCTGAAAAGCACGTTCTTGGCCAGCAGCTGTGGCACAGACCCCACCGGCATCCCGGAGGCTGCGGAGACGGCGGAAGGTGCCCACCTGCCCGCGGGCGCTGCGGCCCCTGCCCTCCCTCCGGGCTCCTCGCCCCACCGCCCTGCCTCTAATTAGCGGGACGGGCTCCCGGCCGCCTGTCTCGCGGACGCTGGTGTCTGTTGTCTCCGCTAAATCGGCTGTGGCAGACGTAATAAATAAGAGAAATGGGCGGCATCGGGGTGGCCGGGGGAGCGGCACAGCCCAGGGAGGTTTACTGCAGCTCGGAGGCCGCCTGGTCCTGGGAAGGCTGCTGTGAAATCCGTCCGGGACGATGACCCCGCAAACACTACACGTGCGCCCAGCTCCAGGCCGCAGGCTCCTCCGGGACACCCCGCCCGGCCTTGGGGGTTCTCGTCAGAAGCTCACCCGTCTGCAGTTCTCACGTACAAATCCAGCCGCCCATTCACCCGGGAGGATGGGATGAAACAGCAAGACTTAGGCAGCCGCCCTGAGCCCTAACAACTGCATAAACACAGGCTCACGGGAAGCCGGTTGAGCGCTTGCTCTGCATCCCCCGGGACTGAGGATCGAGTCCCGGCCCATGTGGACCCATGTGCTGAACTGGGGTGAGCTTCCCATGTGGAAGGCCCCCAGTTTGATTCTTGCCCCCCGGTTCAGCCCCTGGCTGGGGAGGAAGGCGTGTCCCCCGTGCAGGAGGCCCCCAGCCCAGTTCCCGCCCTGCTCGGCCCCCGCCCACCTGTGTGGAACGGAACCATGTTGAAAACTGATGACACACAACTATGGGGACGGCTCTGGGCCCTCCCCCTTCCCTCTGTCTCTCTGTCTCTGTCTCTCTGTCTCTCATCTCTGTCAGAAACAATCTTTCGGCACAGGCCTCTAGTCATCAGGAGGGCTGGTCTCCACCCTGCACCTCCTCTCTCTCCTCCTAGGAGTGGGCTCTCAGGGGAGCCAAAGGGGACACCCAGAAACGCAGCCCCCAGAGGGTTACTGGGGACCGTGAAGGGGGGTAGATGCTGGAGGTGAGTGTGACCCGCGTGGGGGACTGGACCGCAGGTCACATAATTCCCCGCCCCAGCCCTGGCCGCGTGTGATGGTGGATTCGAACAGGACCCACCCTCAGCTCCCCGTGAGGGTCACCGGAGTGGCTTTCAGAGCGCAGGGCAGGGTGGCCAGACCTGGGGGCTGGAGGGCGAGGACAGGGGCCATGGGATGTGGGTGCTGGGCAGGGGGCCTGGAGGGGGGCACAGCTGGGTGCTGGCCCGCCAACCGCTGGCCTCGGCGCTCCTGCTTACTGGGCGCAGCGTGCCGGCTCCTGGCTGAGCCCCTCGCGCTCACAGCTCCATCACCCAGGCCGGGGAGCCTAGGCGGGTGGTGGCGGGGGACCCACAGTGGGCGTCGGGGCGGGTTGGCCGTGCCGACCACCTTGCCCGGCCGCAGACCCGCTGCTCCATCCCGCAGAGCGGTGACCAGAGCGATGGCCCCATCACAGAGCCCGAGGCCACACGTGCGGGGGAAACCGCATATGGCCGGTCCCTCCTCCACCTGCAGGTCAGCGTGTCCTTCCACCCATCTGACCGGCCCCGCAGGCGACGCTCACGGCTGTGTCCCCAGGGCCCGGCTCTGTGCTCAGCAAACGCTGGCTGAGTCGGTGGATGGCGGTGCAGCCCGTCCCGTGAACGCCTCAGGAGGGGCGCCGGTTCACGTGGGCAAACTGTCCTCCACGCCCACCAACGCATCTTCCCAGATCTGGGAGGACCCTCCGCGAGCCAGAGAGAAGGGGCTGTTCGCCCTCCCTGGATGCACCGGTCCTGCTCGGGGGACTAACTCGGGGCCTCAGGGTTCGTGGGGTATCCAGCTGGTTCCCTGTGGGGCGCAGGGTGAGGCTCCACTTACCTATCACCTTTTCTCAAAACCGAGAGCTGGGTCAGGACCCAGAGAGGAAGCCGGGCCCCCAGGCGCCCTGAGCTCTTGGTGGACGTGGGGCCTGTCCCTCGCCCTCCTGGCTTTGGCTCCTCCTATGACGTCACGGCGGGCCCCCCGTCGGGGGCTGCTCTGGAAGGCGGGCTCAGCCGCCCCCTTGACAGGTGCGCGTCGTTCAGAGCAGCCGAACCCGGAGGAGGGGTTGAGTCGGCGTGGACAACATTGGACGTGTCAGGCTGCTCTCGAAAACAAGTCCGCGGTGAGTTATGGAAACGGCGTTTCATGAGATGCAACCAGTTGTTTCGAGAACAATACTCGTAAATTGTTCTGCCAGCAGCTTTCCAGGGATTTGCTGGCGGACGCCTGCCTCCCAGCCCCCGGCCCCACCACACAAGCGCCCCGAGGACGCAGGTCCTTGTGACTCACCCGGGCCCCGGGCCTCGCGCCTGGGGGACCGGCTGGCTGGGTCGGCAGAGCTGGGAGGCTCAGCCGCTGGGCCTGGACCCCGCCATGGGTATGCGGTTGGTGCCTTTCATCCTCACGCAGCGTGGGGTACAGACCCGTCCCTCGGTCCCTTCGTCCCTTACGGGGACCACTGGGGACTGGCTCCCACTCGGCACCCACAGAATGGGTAACAGATGAGCACAGTCCCTCCTTTCTCAGGGACACAGGTGGGGACGGGCGGGTGACAGTGTCCTCGCCAGCAGGACTCTGGGCAGCCGGCTGCGTGTTCCGTTCACACCAAGCGGACTCGGGTTTCTATCCAAGGGCTCCCAGCTCCCAAGTCCACTGGGGGCCAGTGGGAGCCCCTGAGGGCTTGGCAGGGGACAGGCCACTCTGGCATTTTTATTTATTTTTTTAATAATGTAATACATGTTTTTTAAGGTTTATTTTATTGTTTCTGACAGAGAGACAGAGAGAAGGGGGAGGGTCCAGAGCCGTCTCCACAGTTGAACGTCATCGTTTTCAACACGGTTTCCTTCCACACAGGTGGGCGGGGGCCGCGCAGGGCGGGAGCTGGGCTGGGGCTCCCGCAGGAGACGCTCACCCCAGTTCAGCACGTGGGTCCACACGGGAGATTCAATCCTCCTCCCGGGGCTGCAAAGCGAGCGTTTAACCGGCTGAGCCATCCCGGGGTCCCGCGTTAGGGAACTTGAGGTGTGAGGGGACCCTGGATGGTGGGGTGGGCTCATCCCAAGGGTCCTTACGAGAGGGAGGAGGGGAGGGTCAACATCAGAGAGAAGACAGAGGAGAGAAGACGTCGCTGCCTTGAGCTGGAGATCGCGGCCAGAAGCGGATGCGCCCCCAGAAGGAAGCGGCCCCCACAAGACAGCAGCCCCGCCGACACCGTGTCTGCAGCACGAGCTGTAAGAGCACAGGTGTGTGTGTCGTTCGTCCCAGCAGCCACAGGACACCCCGCAGCTGCCTGCGTGCAGCCCCAGCGCCCACCCACAGCCCCCTGGGCCTGGCCGGGGGAGGGGAGAGGTGGGGGAGGGGGAGGGTGGGCTCCGTGGGCAGACCTGGGCCCGCCCTCCCGCTGGAGCTGCGCCCACTTCCTGCAGGTGGCGGCTGCAGGTGCCTCTCCCGTTCGGGGGAGGGGGCACCGGGCCGGGTCTGGCCGTGGGGGTCTCCCTCAGCCTCCAAACAAAACCGGAGCCATGTTGCCCTCCACAGCCGACACGAGGCGCCCCGGGGTTTGCTCACTGCTGCATCGCAGGGGCTGGCGTGGCCGGCGGGGGCTCCGCTCGTCCCCCACAGCCCCTGCACCTCGCCTGTGGGTCCCCACATCATCAGGTCCACGAGGTGGGGTTCCATCCAACCCCTCTATTCACCACCATGCCCGCCGGCCCCCAGTACAAGGCCTGGCACCAGGCGGCACAGGGTGGGAGGGAGGGAGGAGGGGAGGGGAGGGGAGAGGGGGCAGGGAGCGGCTGCTCCTGGCCTCCTGTGACCCCCTGGCTTTTCTTCAGTGAAACCCCAAATGGCCCAGCAAGGTCTGCAGGGCTGTCCAGTCCCGATGCCTGCGATGGATCGATATCGCCATGACAGTGACCTCATTTTGTAACTTCTGGCGACTTAATGGGGATTGAGCTGCCCCCCACCCCCATCTGTGGCCCTGGCCCTGCCCCTCGGGGCCTCCAGGCCAGGGGAGAGGACTGCCCGGCAGGGACCCGGCCTGGCACTACCTGGAAGCCAGAAGCTGCTGGAAATCCCATCTCACCTGCTCTAACCCCATGATCTAATCGCCCCAAGGATGCGGCTAAGACACACCTGAGGGGATGGCAACAAATTTAGATCCAGCGAAGGTGCTGAGTCACGCGAGTGTTTGGAAAACAGGGAGCTAATTAAGTGGCTTTGGGAGGAAGAGGCGGGCCAGGAGGCCACGAACAAAGCTGCTGCCCGCTGACAGCAGCTCACAGAGAGCCGGTCTCCACAGGCATGTCACCCCCACGCCACCCAATTCTCCTGGCCCGGCAGAGGGCCCCAAGGGGGCTGGGGTCACAGGGCAGCCCTGCGTGTCACAGGTGGTTCAACTGGTGTTGGGGAAGGGGGTCCTGAGATGAACAGAGGACAGACCCCGGCTTCCAGGAGCCCCCACTCTGCAGGGTGGGGCCAGGGGTCCTTGCACCCACAGAAGCGTGTGTGCCCCGTGGGACGCCCCCGCTCCCTGGTCCTGGTCTCTTCTCACATGTAATTCTTTCACGGCCTTATTGTCAGCTGCCCCCGCCAGAGTCGAGAGCCATGGAAGCAGCACACATTCTGTCGTGTTCGTCAACTTGTCCCCAACACTCATAATATTGCCCACCAAGGACTCAGAACTATTTGTTGAATGGATGGACGGATGGATGGATGATGGATGGATGATGGATGGATGATGGATGATGGATGATGGATGGATGGCAGATGACTGGATGGTGGATGGATGGATGGTGGGTGGTGGGTGGATAGTGGGTGGATGGATGGGTGATGGATGGATGGATGGATGGATGGACAGATGGATGGCAGATGACTGGATGGTGGATGGATGGTGGATGGATGAATAGTAGGTGAGTGGATGAAAGGGTGTATGGGTGGTGCATGGTGGACCCCACATGTCACAGTCCATGTTCCCAGGATCCAGGTTATTCTCAGATCATCCCAAGAGACCTCCCTGAGCCTCCCACATAGGGTCTCAGGGTTCCATCTTGGTTCCTGGCACCCCCAGTGCCCACCCTTGAGCCTGGCACAGACTTGCACTTCTGTTGTCCCCTGACCCCAGGACAACAGAAACCACATGGGGAGCCAGTTAGATTGGGCTAAGCTCTCCCCAGCAGCTCCATGTCTGTCTGTCACAGTGTGACCCCAACAGACAACTTGGGTGGCACCAAGGTCAGATCCATGGAGGGACTCCACATGGCTGTGCTGCGACGCCCGGGCCTCCGCTGCGGAAACCACCAGCCGGCCGTGGCGCCCAGAGATAAGCTGGCACCCAGCTGCCACCACGGGCCGGCGGAGCCCCGGGCCGGCGCGGCTCATCAGGGCAGCTGAAGAAGCCGCCGGTGCGAGTTCGCTGCCAAGGGCGGGCTCGCATTTGGATTCAATTCATCATTATTTCAGAGCCGTTCACGAGCGAGGAGGAGGTGGACGTGTGACCCACTTCTGCCGGCTGATGGGTGCCGGGCTGGCAGAAGCGCTATGGCAACCAGACACACAGGCCTGATTACATCAGCCCCGGGCGCCTTCTCACGAAGACTAATGGGGAGCAGACACCTCCGCCTCTCAGTCAGGGGGGAAATAGAGAAGCCAGCTCCGTGTGCGAGAGGAGCCCCTGCCCACACCGCCCTCCCCGGCCAGGTGCCCACGTTCCCGCCGGGAGCCTGGGATGGGGGACCGTGAGGCAGGGCTGTGCCCGACCCCCTCCGGGGCTCCCGAGGACGCCCGCCAGCTGGCCCTCTGGCCATGGGCTAGCCACCTGCTTTGGCCGGGCCGGCCTTGCTTCTCCGGGTGTTCACCTGCCCACCTGGCCCCTGACCAGGCCCTGAGCGTGACACGGGGGCCCTGCCGGGGGGGGGCAGGGGCAGCCCTGGGAGGGGCAGCAGGCAGAGGGAGTATCCGTGTTGAGGACCCGGGCCTCGGGTCTCCCCACTATCAGAACACACACGCCCAGCATGGGCCCCCCGTTCTCAGAGGAGGGAGCGAGGCCTGAGCGTGGGGACTTATCCACACCACAGTGACACGAGGGACCCACTGTCAGCCTCTTGGCCACAGAACGGCTGCAGCAGCCCCAGACGTGAGTCACATTCGAGGCTGGAGGAAGAGGGAAGGGCGGGGGGCTACAGATGGGAGCGGGAGAGCCGAGCTATGCCGACTTCCCAAGTAGCCTGACGCGACGTCCCATTTCCCAGGGGACAGCGGTGCTGCCCCATGTCACCTAGCACCTCCCGTCAGCTTCCTGACACCTTGACTTCCGTCCTGTGAGATGAGCAGAAACACCCTCCCACCCAGGACCGTGTGACGTTGCCTTCAATCAGGGGTGTCCTCCGAAAGGCCCCCCAAGCTCTGAAGATGGTGTGGGGGGGCAGCCCTCGATTTCCTGCTCCCTGGGGAGGGGAGGGGGGACTTCTCAGCCACATGGGAGGACCGGTCTCTCCCTCAGAGCTGGGTTTCTCCCCTCCCGCTGGGTGGGTGATGGGACTCAAGGACGTGTAGTTCTGACGAGCTAACGCCTCTAACGCGCTAATTAGTGTTTTCTCGTGGCTGCTAGCGGGCTTCCAGGAATGTCACAATACATCCTTCCTGGGGACGCTGATGCGCTCAGCACGTCCCGGAGCAGGTTTGCTACATGGGGGGAGGGGGGTCCAGGAGATCTTCCACAGGCCGGGGGTGACAGGGAGGCAGAGCAGATGTCACCCCCCGCCCAGAAGTTAAACGACGCCCACACTGCCCAGGAGGAGAGGGGCCTGCAGCTTCTAGAGGACCCCCGGGGCGGGGGACGCCCTTGGGTCCCCAGAAACAGCAGCGTCCAAATCAAGGCTCATGCCCCCCGCGGCCTTAGACACGGCACAGGGGGGATCTGGGCCCTGAGGCCGGAGGGAGGGGAGGCGATTTTTCGCAAAGCCCACATCTCTGGACCTTCTCGTGTCTCTGGTCTGTGCGTGACCCTGTGGGGCTTCGCGTGGAGCCTGGAGGTCTCAGTGCCGCGTGAGCTGCTTCACTTCCTGGGGTTCAGGGCGCCTCTCTGGGCCGGCCGGCTCGCCGAACCCTCAGCCAGCCGCAGGGGCTGCCCCCGGCCCGGGCAGGCACCCCAAGACCCCTTGTGAGAGGGACAACCCAGCTGAGAGCCCCGCGTGGGGGCCGCCAGCAGCAGGACAGGCGACAGACTCATGTCCTCCGCTGACACCAGCGGCGGCCAGAGGGGAGCCGGCCGTCCCAGGGGCCACGGGGTACGAAGTCGGGTGTCTCGTTGGGAAGGTCTAGGGCAGGCGAGTCCAGCCGCGGCCTAGCGCCAACTCTGGAAGCACCATGAGATCATTTTGGCAACTTTTTTAGCTCGTCAGCTATCGGTGGATTTTCTGTGCAGCCCAAGATAATTCTTCTTCCGGGGGAAGCGGAAACGTCGGATGCCCGGGGTCTGGGGGCTCAGCCTCTCATGGGAAGCGGAGGACGAAGGCCCCACCCTCTCAAGGACCCACCCCTCCTTCAGCACCTGTGTTGCCTGGTGTTTCCTCCCACACAGTGTGTCTGCGTGGGCCCTGGCACGCAGTGTGTCTGCGTGGACCCTGGCACGCAGTGTGTCTGCGTGGGCCCTGGCACGCAGTGTGTCTGCGTGGGCCCTGGCACACAGTGTGACTGCGTGGGCCCTGGCACGCAGTATGTCTACATGTTCTTACCCCTTTCCTCTAGCACCAGGGGGTGTGAGATGCCACAGGCATGCAGGGGCTGCTGGGTCGCCCCTCACTGACCCACGTCCGCAGTGGGGGGCACGCCCAGCACGGGAGCTGCCCCAGCCCAGCCCCCAGGCTGGGCCCAGTGAGCCCAGCGGGTGATGGATGCGCATTTTCACGGCACAGCCAACTCGTTTCCAGCGGCTTTTCACAGAGGCTGGCTTCTGCGGGTGGAGATCTGCCGGATTCCTGGAGCCCCGGACGGCTTTTAATATTAAGGAGCTTCTCCGCTTCTCGCTAATTTAATTTCTGGGGCTATTAAAGTTAGCCTGAAGAAACACCAGCTGTTGAGTCGATGACAGACTGGAGGAGGAATTTCAGCAGCAAGACTGTAAATTTCCACTTTATCAGGGAGCCTGGTATCTGCAATCAATGTGGGGGAGCATTGGAATGCTTATCAGGGCGATGTCTCAATCAGGGGCCGCGTCTTGAGCCATTTTTCATTTCGATCAATCAGCGCCTGACGTCCCCAGGCCCAAGAAGGGCCCGGACGCGCGGATGCGAGGACATTTCACCGCAGCCCAGAGAGCTGCCGTCAGAAACCAATTAGTGAGGGGTTTTATTATTTTTATTGATATTCCTGCAGTCCTGACTCCGTTTCAGTAACACCCGGGCATACTCGGCTGGGAGAAGACCACCACCCCCACGCCTGGGGTCTGACTGTGTACGAGACCCGCTGGTCAAAGGTCCAGGTGGGCTCTGAGGTTCGGCCACCACCCGTTCCCGGCGCCCCCAAGGACGTTTGTCCTGAGAGGACCCGAAGTGAGTCCCTGAGGTGCAACGGGGGCTTCAACACCAAGACCTTCGCTTATGCAAATGGCCTTCGAACAAGCAGACACCCCGGGGGTGACTCGCGTTCAGTGAGACCACGTCACCAACCCCCTTCCTCAATGTGGTCAGGGTCCCCGCTCCCGGCCCAGGGGCCCTGGAAGTGCCTGGTGACCCACAAAAAGTCCAGTCCCAGCGCCTGGTGTGGGAGCCCCCTGCTTCCCGTCACCTGCACCCCACGGCCCCCCAATTCCTCTGCCGGGCCCCGCCTTGCCCTCTTCTTTGCTGCCTGAACCTTTCCTGTCCTTCCTAAGCTGTCTCAGCCCCACCAGGAAGCTCCCTGCCCCCCACGGTCTGCCTCTCCCACCCGTCTTCTCGCTGCACCCCAAGGTTCCCTGGCTGAGAGCTGGGCCCCCCGTGGGCGCTGAGGACCGGTGAAGGGAGCCGCCCATGGGGGGAGCTCCCTGGGCCCTTCCGGCTGCCGCGTTCTGGGCGGCTCTGAGCTCAGTTTTCTCTCGATTTCAGGGACAGCGAGCCAGGGGGACGGCTACCAATTAAAGGCAAGAGGAGAGGAGGCGGCTGCAGCCATCTGCTCCTGACTCCCACCTCTCAAGGTCACAGCCGCCGGCAGGCAGGTGGGACGCGCTGAGGACCACCCTCCCGGGACGCTCGCGCCGTTCCTGCCCACACACGTCCCCACGCCAAGCGCTGCTCCTGGAAGGAGCAACACGCGAGCCGCCCGCGGGCCCCAGCGGGCCCACCCCGACGCCCCTCTGCCGTCCTGCACGCGGGGGCCCCTCTGGAAAAGGTTAATGTGCGGAGTCGGCTCGTTCCTTCGGCTCTCATTAGTGCCTCTCGTCAGTGAGCACTTCCATTATCCACAATCACCTTCATTACCCGCTAACGCCCCTGCCAGGCAGCTGTCAGCCGGGGGTGCCCGCGTGGGGGGGCGGCCGGGAGCAGGAGGGGGGCTCACACGGGGGGTTCACACAGGAGACGGGGCCCTCACTGTGCCCCCCATCCCACTCCTCTGTCTCCATCTCTCTGTCTCTGTCTCTCTGTCTCTGTCTCTCCGTCTCTCCATCTCTGTCTCTCGCCGTCCAGAAGGCGCGCTCCCCTCCGTGGGGCTGGGCAGGTGAGGGGCACGGCTGGGAGGACTGTTGAGGCACAAGGGAGCCGTCAGCCGACTTCTGGCCTAAAGCTCTGAGTGGCACCCGCGTGAGTCCTCAGGACACCGCGTGATCTCAGGGCTGAGCCGGGAGGTCACTGCCCCCAGAACGTCCCCAGGACTGGCCTTGGGTTCAGTCACCACCACTCACTGCTGACTTGCCTGCCTGCTGGTGCCTCCAGCGGGGCTGGGAGACCCCCCCCATTGTCCCTCCCACGCCCTCCGCCCTGCGACAGTGTCAGGGCCACCGGGGCTGAGTGACCAGTGCTGGAAGAAGCCAGGGCGGCGGCCGCTGACAGAGCAGGCCCCGGGGTCGGCGCCGTCCCAGACCCCCCGGGCTGCACACGAGCCGCACTGACTGCCTGCGTTGAGAGGCTGCGGGTGGTTGGGGAGCGCGGTGCTGTCCAGCCCTGCCCGGGCACAGCCCTGACCCCGCTGCCAGCGCCGCCTTGACCGGCAGAGTCGCTGGGGCTGGGGAGCTGGGACCCTGGGAATCCCCTGGCCGACCGGCTGTGCCCGGGGGCGAGCCCCCACCTCTCCCAGCCTCCACCCCGAATCCGTGGACGACGCTCACCTCGGTGAGGACTGCGTGTCCTCCCGGCGCCCCGGGGGGCGGGGGCGTGGGCAGGACATCTGCCATCGTCCCAGCAGAAGGACATCGTCACACCGAGGAGGGAGGGTGAGTCCCCGCCCTGCGGTTCTCGCCACCTGTCCCCACCACAGCACCTGGCCGGACCTGCCAGGCACCAGGCTGGGGGTCACGGGGCTGAGGACAGCATCCCCCCCTGTCCCTGTCCCCTGTCCGTGTCCTCACTGCTGGGCGGGCGGTGGCCCGTCCTTGCAAGTCCCGCTCCCGGCCATCTGGCCGCGTTGGCAGCGAGCTGGGGGGGAGATCTGGGAGCAGCTGCCCGAGGCCCAGGGTCACCCACGGGCCCTGGGACCACGTCGGCTGGAACCCAGGGAGCGACAGGCAGTGTGACCCCCCAACCACAGCGTGGGGAGACGGGCCACACGGGGGGCCTCATGCTGAAGCTCTGCTGGGAGAGAAATTTCCAGAACAAAGCTGCGGTCAGGCCCGTTTGGGTCCCATGGGAAGCAAGTCTCTCCGGGGACCAAGCCCTCCTGCCAGGAAGAAGGGGGCGGGGCCCGGACCCCCAGCTGAGGAGGCTGAGGACAGGCGGGGGGCTCTGGGCGTGGTCTCCAGCGCCTGAGAACCCACCACCCGTGACCCTGCTGACCTCACACCGACCCCTCACCCCCAGGAGCCCCATACCCTCCCGCCTCCAGCCCAGGGTGGTTGGCAAACAGCTGGGAAGGGCGTGGACCAGGTTCAAGGTCCCCACACACCGTCCAGGCCTCAGAGCAGAGAGCCCCCACCCCGCCCTTCTGGGTGTGGGCTCTGGGGTGCAGGGGCGTCTCCCCGAATCCCATCTCTAGAGGAGTACCAGTGCCACCCGCCCTGGGGATGCAAAGCCTGCTGGGCCCGTCAGGAGCAGGCGGCCACGGCGTAGAAGCAGGTGCGAGTGGCAGGGGCCCAGGTGTGGGGCCCGGTGATGCCAGGGCCATGGGGGGGGGGTCAGGGGCTGGAAGGACGGGGGGTCCCAGCATAGATGACATCCCAGAGCAAGTGGCTCCAACAGCCCAGGACGGCTTTTTTTATTTAAAGGTTTATTTTATTGCTTTTGACAGAGAGAGACAGAGAGAAGGGGGAGGGCCCAGCCGTCTCCATAGTTGCACATCATCCGTTTTCAACGTGCTTTCGTTCCACACAGGTGGGTGGGGGCCACGCAAGGCGGGGACGGGGCGGGGGGCCTCCCGCATGGGAAGCGCACCCCAGTTCAGCATATGGGTCCACACGGGCCAGGGACAGGATTTGATCCTCAGTCCCTGGGGCTACAAAGTGAGCTCTTGACCTGCTGAGCCATCCCGGCTTCCCCCCACTTGCATTCTTGAAGGAACATGCGTCAGGGACCCGGCACCCCACTCCTGCCCCTGGGACCCTGCCACAGCCCCCCGGGAGGCACCTCAACTCTCGTGAAACATCAGTCCCCGGCCACCCCCCTCCCCAAACGTCAGAGCCACACCGCGGGGTCGGCCAGCACCGCACCGAGTGGCCAGCGCTCACTGTTGGCTGTTCCCTCCTGAACTCCGGCTCCTTCCTCCACATGAGCACCCGCCCCACCCCAGGCGTTCACGCTGCTCCTCAGTCTCCGGCCCCCACTGGTCGCGTGGCTGTCAGTTTTCAGTGTGAAGGGAAAGCGTGACAAGGTGGCTGTGGACAGCTGGTTAAAAATCGTCCCAGCTGCCAAAAGGCAGAAACGGGGCGAGAAACGCAGGCAGGGAGGGGGCGCATCCCTTGCCTCTGTCTCACCCCTTCCTGCCCCTCACTTTCTGGGAAGCCAGCCCTCCCCCAACTCCGGCCTCCGCATCACGCAGGGTGCAGGGAAGGCCAAGTGCACGGGTCACGGAGCCCCGGGCGCCCCCGGCACACCCTCCTCTGTCCCCCAGGCCCGGCTTCTGCAGGCGGCTCCCCCACGTGGCGTCTGCAGGGCGCGGCCCCCCTTGCGGCGGGCGGGCGGGCGGGCGGGCCGCGGGGCCAGGACATCCGTCAGGCTGGAAGGCGTCTGGACCGGGCGCCTGCCATGTGCACTTGGCTCCACTTGGCTGCCAGCTGTTTACCAAGGGGAGGACAGGATGGAAAAGTGAGCGATCGAAACGGTGCAGGCGGCTCGGCGCGCAGACGGATTCAATTTCCTGCCGCGGCCCCGCGGGGAGCAGCCTGGAGAGGCCGCAGTGCCTGGGAGCCCCCCAACGGCATGCGACTCGCCTGCCCCCCCAAGTCCCCAGCTCCCCTGCAGAAGGGGGGGAAGCGCAAACCCTGGTCAACCCAGCGCACCGCTCCCTGGGGACGGTCACCTCAGGGCAGAGGCTGGGGGGCCACCAGGGCCCTGGGAGCTGCTGCCCTCACAGCTGGGCACGGGCCCTGGGCTGAAAAAGGACTAGAGTCTCCTTGGGGACGTGGAGCCCTCCCCAAAGGGGACGAGGAGGCAAGCAGGGGCTCAGGGACAGGGCGTGTGCCCGCTGCGGCCCCCTTGCCTTCTGTCATCGGCGTCTCCACCGGCCCTGCCACGCGGGGACCTGCGTTTTCGGCACCACCACAGAGCCCGGGCCGCAAAGCCCCACCTCCCGCCCATCCGTCTCCGCCTCTCCGCTCCGCCTGTCACGTCTGGACGTGTTCATGTGGCTTTCGGTGATGACTTCATTGGTGTGCTCTTCACCCAGACGGCCCAGGCGTGGAATCTAAAATCGGCCCCCGCCTGCAGCGCGGTGGGGCCACGGGAGGGAATTTCCACAGAATCAGGAAGAGCCCGGTGACATATGGGAGGAGACCCCGCCCCATGGGGTCCAGGCCAGGGTGCTGACACCCGGCCAGTGTCTCCTCTGTGGCCTCACGCCCGTGTCTGTAGACTGAGGATAGCGGTTACCCCCGAGGGAGGGCTGCTGAGATGACCGGGGGCCCAGCCCAGCCCAGGGCTTCCCCGAGGTGCCTCGTGACGAGGCAACGGGCGCCTCCCCCCAGACGCTCAGCTGGTTTGCAGAGACCCCAAGAAACGCTGCGCCCCCGACGGACTTTAGATAACCCGACGTGTTACCTGTGAGCAGAACCACTTGTAGGCACAACACTGTATCAGCCGGGCTGGGCCAGGTTGTCACAGTAACAGGTAAGGTTGTATCAGCCGGGC
>PVKE010012073.1:0-39043 GCA_004027555.1 Craseonycteris thonglongyai
GAAATAGAGTAAGGACATGGATTTGAGTATAATAGGAGTTCTAGTGAGCTAAATGGCTGTTGTAATTTAGAAATGAAAGCTTTGAAGATAAGCAGTTTAAGTTTATAGTACAGAGGAAGAAATATAATCAGATTTCCTTAAGCATTTATGTTCATATCACTCTTAGGCCCTGATCTTAAATTCACAAAAACAAAAAAAATTACATATGTTGATTAATATCCAAGAATTTCAAAATTTTATTTTAATGAAATTTCAGTTCATGTTAATTATGCCAGGTCTTTAATGTTTACTTTCAGAACTCATTTTAAAAGTTTTTCATAGCACATGTATTTAATCACATTTTGTTTATTACTAAAATTTATTTCCCTGATAGCACACTTTATTAGGCCTGTTAGGAACTGGGCTGCACAGCAGGAGGTGAGTGATGGGCAAGTGAGCAAAGCTTCATCTATATTTACAGCCATTGTTCATGCTTCTGCCCGAGCTCTGCTTCTTGTCAGAGCAGCGGCAGCATTAAATTCTCATAGGAGCGTGAACCCTATTGTGAGCTGCGCGTGGATAGAAACAACACACTTCGGGTGTCATTGTCTCCCATCATTCCCAGGGGGGACCATCTAGTTGCAGGAAAACAAGCTCAGGGTTCCCACTCATTTTGCATGATGGTGAGTTGTGTAGGAATTATTTCATTACATATTACAATGTAACAATAATAGAAATAAAGTGCACAATAAATGTAATGCATTTAAATCATCCCAAAACTATCTTCCCCCACCTCCCCCATCTGTGAAAAATTGTCTTCCACAAAACCAGTCCCTGGTTTATCTGTTGGTAATAACAATAACTGCTTTGTATCACAAAAATACATAGCTTTATTACAATAAACATTTCAAAATGTCACCTATGACATTAATAACCCCTTAAGCAAGGTTACTTTATTAAAACCATTTACAGGGGCAGCCTGGGTGGCTCAACAGGTTAAGCACTTGCTTTGCAGCCCTGGGGACCTAGGATGGAATCCTGGCCCCACCCCATGCAGACCCACATGCTGAACTGGAGTGTGCTTCCCGTACAGGAGGCCCCCAGCTTGGTTCTCGCCCCCAGGGTTGGCCCCTGGCTCAAGGGGGCATGCTCCCCATGGGGAAGGCCCCCAGCCCAGCTCCCTCCCTGTGTGGCCTCTGCCCACCTGTGTGGAACAAAACCATGTTGAAAACTGATGACATCAACTATGGAGACTGCTCTGGGCCCTCCCCTTCTCTCTGTCTCTCTCTGTTTCTGTCAAAAACAATCAAATCTTACTAAAAAAATATTTTTAAAAAGGCATTTAGGGGGATGTCGGGATAGCTCAGTGATAGAATGAAACCATTTCACAGCTAGTGATATATGACTGTGGAGACTGCTCTGCCCTTCCTGCCCTTCTCTTAAAAAAAGAGAGAGAGAAATAAAGCATTTAGACCAGAGGTATTCAACCTTTTGGCTTCCCTGGGCCACATTGGAAGAAGAATTGTCTTGGTCCACACATAAAATACACTAACACTAAGGATAGCTGATGAGCTAAAAACAAAAAATTGCAAAAAAAAAAATATCTTACAATGTTTTAAGGAAGTTAACACATTTTTGTTAAGCCACATTCAAAGCCATCCAGGCCCGCATGTGGCCTGTAGGCCATAGGTTAGGCAAGCTTGATTTAGACATTTATCAGTCCTCATTTGTCTGAATAATGAAGGTATAGTATTATTTCTACCCATGGTGAGATAAAGAATATGGCAGTTTACTTCTATGTTCTTGAATCTTTGAATCTGATAGCTTCCTATTATATTGCGGAATTTATTCAAACTCCCAATTTGGCTCTTCAAAATTCTTATCCAGTTTTCACTTCATTATTTTTATCATTTCATAAACTCTATTCTTTTAGCTACTCTTAAGTTCAAGGCAGTTGTAGTTTTTTGAGAATATGTTTCTGGTGCTCTGTAAATTTAAAATTTCAGATATCTCAAGGTTAATTTCCTCATAGGAATAAATGTTAAATAGAATTGATACATTTTGGGACATATAAATCTACAATCACTGGAGTGTGTTTTTGCTTCTAAGCAATGTATACATAATAATTTATCACATATATCTTTTATTCCAAAGTTACTGATTTGAGAGTGCTGTCTTTCACACCACACTAACACTGGCAGTTAAAAATTAATATTGGGGGAAGCCAGGATGGCTCAGTGGGTTAAGCGCTCACTTTGCAGCGCCGGGGACCGGGGATCGGATCCCGGCCCCAGCCCGTGCGGGACCATATACTGAACTGGAAGCTCCCCCAGTTCATTTCTCTCTCTGTCTCTGTATCTCTCTCTCTCTGCAAAAATAAAAATAAATAAATAAAAATATATTAAAAAGACCAAATGCTTATTTAAAAAAAAAAATATTGTTGCTGATGTAAAAATATTTTAACATATAGCAATAAATACTCAAAATAAAAGCCAGCATAATTATCACCAGAATCACAGGCTAAAATTCTGGTGTATTTTATAAGATTGTGATTCCCACAATATTGAAAAAAGATGGTGGGTGCCAATTTTCTTACCAACTAAGATGGTACTGCTATGTGATAATAGCATAAATACAGTTACATTTCACTTGGCTTAACCAGTTTAGTACTTCCTGGTGAATTTTAATTTGGGGCGATCTGTATTATTTTAAATTTGCTCATAAAGTGAGTCTTACTAATTCGTTTGTATTTCACTGCAAATTTGCAAAGTCTAATTGACAAAATGTGACCATACTGTATCTTTGTACCAGTTAAGGATTGGGTTTGGTTGCTTTTAACAAAAATCCAAATAATGCTTTAAATAAAATAGTGACTCATTATATTGCTAGCATTGATTCATTCCCAGAGATTTCAGAATTACTAACTCTTAGAAGTTTCTTGAATTTTCTTTCTTGATAGTAACGTGTTCTTGCACAGATGGCCTATATGTTGTTTAGGAAACAGGACATAGGCAGGAATAGTATCTAAAGCAGGGATAGCAACTTTCTTCCAGAAATTCTTGCTTTTGTCCCATTGGTCAGAATTGTCATTTGGCCACTGTAGCTGTAAGGAAAACTACTTCTACCTAATCAGTAACTTTTTTCGGAGAACTGAACCTTAAGTAGGCAACAAATCTCTGTTACAACCTATTTTTGGTTGATTTCACACTCATCTCCAGTCATTTCATAGAGGAAGATCATCAGGAGGCTGTTCAACCACTACCTTATTTTACTAAGCCATTCTTATTTAAAAATATTGTTTGAAATGCTAAATCGTCTAGGACAAGTAAGTAGCTGCCTACCTCTTGAAAGATGCCCATCAGTGTACTTTCTGCAAGTTAGTACATAATATACGTGTACATATAACAAGGGACAAGGAGTGAGGCAGGAGGACATATCTGAGGTCTGGGCACTGTGCTGTGTGCTTTTACATGTTTTCTTACTTAGTCCTCACATCTACTCTGAGTCTATTACAGATGAAGAAATTGAATTCTGAAAGGTTAAATAACTTGCCAAAGTTCACACAATTCTAAAGTGGGGCACATAAATCTATAATCGCTGGAGTATACTTTTGCTTCTAAACATGAAAAACAAAATCAGCAATGTGGGGCTTCTGGAACTCAAACTTAGTTCTGATTCCAAATTCTGCTTTTTCCATCTAGCCTCCCAAAATCTTCATCACATAATCATATAGTCTTAAGTGGTTTTTTTTCTACATTTGTCCTATATTTATGTCCTTGTAAAGTTATATGAAAATGTGAGCTTGAGGATAGGAGCCAGAACTACATAGCACTTTTACTAGTAAACATGGTGACAGAGTGCTCAAAAAAATGTTTTAAAAATACAAACAAATGGTTTTCAGGATTTTGAATACTTTTTTAACACATTGCGTATGGATCACGAGAATCTTTGTCTTTTCTGAGCCATGCGTTAAGGACGGGTAATGAGAATTCTCGTTTATACACTTGACCTTTTATTTTTTGCAAGATTTATTTAATTAGGTTTGGTTGATATATAACGAGCAAATATTATCAATGGATAAATTTACGTAAGTACAAAAAATTTCATTGAAAAGTTATAATATGGAAGCAATAGCATTTTAAAGAGAAGAGCTCATTTCAACATGGTCTCATTTAAATACCTGTTGGAACAGAGGGGTATGAGGGTTTTAAACCGCCGTACGCAACGTGTTAACAATCTCAGTCTGTTCATATAAGAATGACATTTAAGAATGAGAAATAGGGGAACCTGGGATGGCTTCGTGGGTTAAGCGCTCACTTTGCAGCGCCGGGGACCGAGGATCGAATCCCGGCACATGGGTCTCCATGTGCCGAACTGGGGAGTTCCCCCTGTTTAGTTCTCTCTCTGTCTCTGTATCTCTCTCTCTCTCTCTCTCTCTCTCTCTCTCTCTCTCTCTCTCTCTCTCTCTCTCTCTCTCTCTGTCAAAAACAATAAAAAAAAGAAAAAAAAAGAATGAGAAATAATCAGAATCATAATTGCTATGATTGTACCCAAAAGATGTTAATCCTAGAGGAAAACAGTAACATGTTACATAGAGGTGACAGTATTAAAGAAACATTTGAAGAATTTGAGGATTTGTTTTGATTCCTTTAGTAATTTGAGAATGTATGGATTTTTATAGTAGTTTTACAAACAGGACATGAATATTATGGTTTGGGGCCCTGTTCTTCATAATTGTGGATTTTTCTAGTGGAACTTAAGGGCTTTTTCTCTCTTATTCATTATGAGATTTAAATCTTGTTTCATTTTTTTCTTATTTCATACCAGGATATGGTTATACAAGCTCTTCAGAAAACTAATAACAGAAGTATAGAAGCTGCAATTGAATTCATTAGTAAAATGAGTTACCAGGATCCTCGGCGGGAACAGATGGCTGCAGCAGCTGCCAGACCTATTAATGCCAGCTTGAAACCAGGTAACTAATCAAACTTTTTTCCCTAACCTCTTATTTTATATAGCATTGTTTTAAAATACTTAAGTATATCACGTCTTTACTCTTAGAAGTTGCTAAAAGCATTACATTAAGTGAAAATCTGAAATTAGGATGATAATGTTATAGTGTTATACTGTACCAGAATGCATTAGAAGATGGGCCCTAAACTTCCTTAAGCAGTTTTGATAGGCAGCAGTCTAAGTTGAGAACTACTTAATTGGTTATACTGCAGCAGAATTATTTCTTTTGACCACAAATATCATTCAAACTATTTTTTTCTTTTTAGAAGAGTAAAACATGTCTATCAAATAATATTTAGAAAGTAAATAAGCAAAAAGAAAGCACCACTGTTAATACCCACAAGATTTTGGTGTTTTGTTTTTCAGGTTTTTTTTTCTATGGAAAATCTGAATGGGTTATATGTTTGTGTTTTGATTCTTTTTTTTTTTAAAGATTTATTTTTACTGTTTTTGACAGACAGAGATAGACA
Source organism: Craseonycteris thonglongyai (assembly GCA_004027555.1). Taxonomy (NCBI): domain Eukaryota; kingdom Metazoa; phylum Chordata; class Mammalia; order Chiroptera; family Craseonycteridae; genus Craseonycteris; species Craseonycteris thonglongyai. The sequence goes on from PVKE010012073.1 coordinate 5,463, forward strand.
GAGAGAAGTGGGAAGGCACAGAGCAGTCTCCATAGTTGCACATCATTAGTTTTCTATATAGTTTTCATTCCACAAGTGGGCGCAGGGCTACACAGGGCAGGAACCGGGCCTGGGGCCTCCCACATAGGAGGCTTGCCCCAGCAAGAACTGAGAACCAAACTGGGGGCCACACCCCAGTTCAGCATACGGCTCTGCATGGGCTGGGGCTGGGATAAGATCCTTGGATCCCAGGGCTACAAGATGAGCACTCAACCTGCTGAGCCATCCCAGCTTCCCCGTTAGTTTTCAATTGACATTTTAATTTGTTTTTTTTAAGATTTATTTTTAATGGTTTTTGACAGAGAGACAGAGAGAAGGGGGAGGGCCCAGAGCAGTCTCCATAGTTGACAGCATCAATTTTCCATATAGTTTCACTCCACAGGTGGGCACAGGGCTGCGCAGGGCAGGAAATGGGCCAGGAGCCTCCTGCATAGGCCCCAGCAAGAACTGAACTGGGGGCACTCCCCAGTTCAGCATATGGGTCCATCTGGACTGGAGCCAGGATTTGATCCCTGGTCTCCAAGGCTGCAAAGCCAGCACTTAACCCGCTGAGCCATCCCAGCTTCCTCCAACATTTTAATTTGTTAATCTTGTATTTGTCTTTTTATTGATTTGTAACAGGCCTTATTTATTTATTTTTTCTTTCATTCAACTAATTTTTAATGATCAAGCACTATTTCAGGCCCTTAGCTCAGCACTGAGTATAAAGTTTTTGCCCTTTTATGGAGCTGATTTTCTAGTAAGGTACATCAAATACACAAATACATGTGGAGTTACAACTATGTAAGTGTGAATGAAAAGGAGAGAGTTACATGGTACTGTGAACCTACCGTATATAAAAAGGGTTTTTTTGACCTAATCAAGAAGATCAGAGAAAATCTTCCTGTGACAGTGATAATAAAACTGATAACTGAAGAAAGACAAGGCTTAAAACTGATATTTGAAGAAAGACAAGGTTTAGTGAGGAAGAGTATCATTTTGCTTGGCCTGTTTAGCAGGCTTTGATACCACATTTGAAGAAATGAAACTGTCTAGGGCACTGTAAACAAAATCTGAAATATGACTGGAGAAGTTCATAGGGGCCTGAATATGCAGAATTATCTATTGATTTTATCATAAGAGCAACAGGAAGTTATGGAAACATTTCAGGCAGGGTGATGACATGATTAGATTTGTGTTTCAAAAAGATAGCTGCTGTGGATAAGAACAGATTAGAGAAAGCAAGGGAGAGTATCTGGATAGACTTGATAAGAGATACAGAGTTTAGGAAGGTAGTCTGGACTAGGGCCGATGGCAGTGGAGAAATATGAGTCAATTAAGAGAGATGGGAGGAGTAAATTGACTAAGACTTGGTGATAGATTACATGTGGGGGATGATACTGAAGAAGGATGATTCTTGGGCTTTTGGTGTAGAAAATCAGTGGTGATATTCCAAATTGTGAAAGGGACTGCTATGAGAAAATATGATTTGTTAGAGAAAGAGCGTTAGTCTGGTTGTAGATATAAGGTTGATTTAGATTCATTGAGTTATCTAAGTGAAGATGTCAAGTAGGAAGCTAGATAGCTATAGCTCTTGTTTTAGCCCTGAATGAAATAGGACACCTAAAGAAGATAATGTAGGTAAAGATGACAAGATGGACTAGAACCTAGCCTACTACTCAGTAGCTGGTAGGAGAAGGTAAGCCTGCAAAGAAGGCAGAAGAATTAGCTAAAAAGGAAGTTAAACCAATAAGCTTTCTAGTGTCTTGAAAACCTAGGAAAGAATGTTTCAAGAAGGGGAGGGAAATGGGCAAAAATGCCAAGTGCTACTAAGAAAAGAGAGGTCAGCCAAGATGAGAACTAGAAAGTACCTTGTTGGCTTAAGTGACATGGTGCATTAGTTTGCTAGGGCTGCTATAACAAAATACCACAGACTGGGTAGCTTAAGTGACAAACTTATTCAGTCATAGTTCTAGAGGGTAGAAGTCAGATCACGGGGATAGCAGGTTTGGTTTTTCCCAAGGCCTTTCTCCATGGCTTGCAGGTGACCACTTTCTCACCAGGTCGTTACATGGTGGTCATTCTGTGTGCACATGTGTCTGCCAGATTTCCTCCTTTTATAAGGACACCAGTCATATGTGAATAAGGCCCACCCTTTGACCTTATTTAACCTTAATTACCTTTTTAAGGATCTTATCTTTAACCTTTATCGGATGAAAGAGAACTTTTGTTCCTGGCAAGGAGTGGGTCCTGCTGGCCGAATGGGAACTTTCGCTCCCACTTCATTTGAGTTATTTCTCGATCCTTCTATGATGTGCTTGGAGTGCGTAATGATGTCAGGACTATTTATCTTTCAACAAATGTCCCTTTTGACCTGCTAGCCATCCCCTCTTTTTCTGGGCAGTATATATAAAAACAAACATTTTTACGGGAATTTAAATGCCGTCTTTTAAAGGTTAAATATAGTCTCATTCTGAGGTACTGGGAGTTAAGATTTATTGACACAGTTTATCCCATACACATGGAGTAACTTTTGTTTTTGTTCAGTCATGGGAGCATAATTCAGACTGGAGTGAGTTGAGGAAGAATGGATGTGAATAACTCAAGTATAGACAGTTTTTTGAGAAATTTTTCTGTGAGGGTAGTAGAGTGAGGACATTAACAAAATTAGTGCTTCCTATCTAGGGTAAAGATGATTTTATTTTTTTAATTTTCAATTCATTACAGATTAGTAATTTTATAAACTAATGAATTATTAAAAATTAAAGTTTTAACAACGTTCAAAATATGAATCCAGTTATTTCATTACTACATTTAACAGAAAAGTCCAGCAGAAGTAGTATAGTGTGCTTAAGTGTGATATTGTTATATTACAGAATTACATGCTTATGATTTTGTAATAAAATATTTGGTATAGATTACCAGCTCATAAAAAAAGGGGTGTTACTTCTGCCTGACCCTGTATAATGTATTATATATCTTTTCCCAATGTCCAGAATATTTTAAGTTTTGTTTGTTTGTTTTTGTATCATATATTTTCTTGCCTATTTCATTTATTTGGAAATTCCAATAAAGAGAGACTCTGTTAAATCTATGCCTTATTTAGTGTTCAGCCAATTATCCCCTGCTGTCTTTTTTTATTTAAAAGCCATATTGAGATGTATTTAAAATTTGTTATTGTATCTATCAGAATTATAAATGGATACTATTTATCTCACTGATGCTACTACTAATTTTTAGTTAACATAGGCATGAAATGAAATCTGTACAAAATTCTTCATGACTTTTTTTTTTTTTTGCAAAGCAGAGGACTAGAAACAACCTTAATATCCATCAGTAGGGGAACTGATTAAATAAATTTGATAATATCTGTACAGTGAAAAACTATGATAACATTTTCTAAAAGTGAAGAAACACTGTATACTAATATAAAGTCTTCAGTTTTTTAATGAAAAGAGCCAGGCACAATACTTTAAATAGGAGGTACACTATTTACTTGTATATCCCTAAAATATCTTACTGATGACATTGGTTACCTTCAAGGAAGGAAACTGGTTGGCTAAGGGACAGAGGTGGGTATCCTTTTATACCTCTTGAATTTTGAGCTATGAGAATGTATTACCTAGTCAAAAATAATAATTTTAATATATTATTAAATATTAATTTTAAAAGGTAAATAATTTTAAAAGGTAAAATAAAACCACTTATTAAAACTACTTAAAGTTGATTTTTGTAATTCTTAAAAGAGAATTATCATTTAGTAGTGTCAGAATTCCAAGCTAAATTTTGCAAAATAAGGTTCAAAACATTTTGTGTTTTTTTTTCTGTTTTATGACCATAGGGAGTGTACAACAATCAGTTAACCGCAAACAAAGCTGGAAAGGTTCTAAAGAATCCTTAGTTCCTCAGAGACATGGCCCACCACTAGGAGACAGTACGGCCTATCGTTCTGAAAGTCCCAGCTCGCAGACAGATGTAGGCAAACCTTTATCAGGATCTGGAATGACTGCATTTGCTCAAGCTCATCCTGGCAATGGACAGAGAGTGAATCCCCCACCACCTCCTCAAGTAAGGAGTGTCACTCCTCCACCACCTCCAAGAGGCCAGACTCCTCCTCCAAGAGGTACAACTCCACCTCCCCCCTCATGGGAACCAAACTCGCAAACAAAGCGCTATTCTGGGAACATGGAATACGTAATCTCCCGAATCTCTCCTGTTCCACCTGGAACCTGGCAGGAGGGCTACCCTCCACCACCTCTTAACACGACCCCAATGAATCCTCCTAATCCAGGACAGAGAGGTATTAGCTCTGTTCCTATTGGCAGACAACCAATCATCATGCAGAGTTCTAACAAATTTAACTTTCCACCAGGGAGACCTGGAATTCAGAATGGTAGCGGTCAGACTGATTTTATGATACACCAAAATGTTCCTCCTGGCACTGTGACTCGGCAGCCACCCCCTCCATATCCTCTGAGCACAGCTAGTGGACAAAGCCCTTCTGTGTTACAGGCAGGGGGATCTGCAGCTCCTTCATCATATGCAAATGGAAACATTCCTCAATCTATGATGGTGCCAAATAGAAATAGTCATAACATGGAACTTTATAACATTAGTGTACCTGGACTGCAAACAACTTGGCCTCAGTCATCTTCTGCTCCAGCCCAGTCGTCCCCAAGCACTGGGCATGAAATCCCTACCTGGCAACCTAACATACCAGTGAGGTCAAATTCTTTTAATAACCCGTTAGGAAATAGAACAAGTCATTCTGCTAGTTCTCAGCCTTCAGCTACAACAGTCACTGCTATCACACCAGCTCCAATTCAACAACCCGTTAAAAGCATACGTGTATTAAAACCAGAGCTACAGACCGCTTTAGCACCAACGCACCCTTCTTGGATACCACAGCCAATTCAGACTGTTCAACCTACTCCTTTTTCTGAGGGTACCACTTCAAATATGACCGTTATGCCTCCTGTTGCTGAAGCTCCAAACTATCAAGGCCCACCACCACCTTATCCAAAACATCTGCTGCACCAGAACCCATCTGTGCCTCCATATGACTCAGTCAGTAAACCTAACAAAGAGGATCAGCCAAGCTTGCCCAAGGAGGAGGAGGGTGAAAAGAGTTATGAAAATGTTGACAGTGGGGATAAAGAAAAGAAACAGATTACAACATCACCTATCACAGTGAGGAAAAACAAGAAAGATGAAGAGCGAAGGGAATCTCGTATTCAAAGTTACTCTCCTCAGGCATTTAAATTCTTCATGGAGCAACATGTAGAAAATGTACTCAAATCTCATCAGCAACGTCTGCATCGTAAAAAACAATTAGAGAATGAAATGATGCGGGTAAAACCTTCTAAAATGTCCATTTCTGTACTTGATCATCTATTTGCTTGGTGTTTATTCTAAAATATTGTGGCTAGTATTCTTTCCTTTCATAGCTAAATGCATTATTATTTAAAATTCAGGAAATTTTAAAGTACTTTTGATTATAGCATTTTATTTTAGTACTTTAAGATTGACTCAGCATTTCCTGTAACAAAGTTCTTTTAATAAATTAAGAAAATGTAATTTACACTGTTCAGTTTAAGTATGCATAATCCCTTTATATGGAAATTGGAGCAAGGATTATTTCTTGTTTTACATGTTATCTTAACATTTTAGAATGAGCTAGAATTATCTGGGTCTAATTTCTTGATACATTCATGAAACATTTATTTTTACTTATTATTTTTTGGGCTTGTGGGTTTATTCATCAGGTTGGTTTTATTTGACAGTGTCAGAGACACCTCCCTTCAGTTATTTTCCCATCTAATTTCGTTTTTATTATGGACTGTAAAAATGTACAGAAATTATTCAGTCAGTCTGCTAAAAGGAGATCAGAATAAATAAGTAAACACTTGCTTTAAATTAATCTCTTTGGTAATTCCATATAGATCTCTTTACTAGATACTATAGTGGTACTGCCATCGTTATTTTTATCACATGTTTATAGTTCAAAGGTTTGACTCCTAAACTTACATCTGTTGCTCAAAATTCAAGAAGTTTAATTTTGTGATAAAATTTCCTCACATAACGTGAGAAAGCCATTCTTTTGAAATGATTTTTCTGATTCCACAGTATTGTTATTCCTCTACAAATTGAATTTTGTTAGATGAGAAATACCATGATAAAATCTGTATGACGTATTCATATTTTAGCTCTTAAGTTTTCTTACTAAAGTCTGTCTGTATGTATTTTCTTAGTTTATTTTTCCCTTTTCCTCTTCACTTTCACTAATAGCTCATTTAAACTTTTATGGTGTTGGAAGCTTTGCTGACTTCTGTAGCCTCCATTACTGTGTAGGCAAGTAAGATTTTAAGAGAAACAGATCTATGCTAAGTCTGGCATGCCACCCTTCTTGAAAGATTTTGCATGCAAATGCACATCCTAACAGAAGCATGAGGTTGCTATATTTTAAATAGTTTTATTTCAACAATTAGACTTTACTTTTCAAATCAAATTTCTATTCTATTTAAAACCTTAAATTAGTTCTTTATTAGCTAACCAAAATAAGCTGTTCCTTCCTTGTAAATCCAGGAATTCCATGTCTACTTAGAAGTTGATTTTTGTTTTTATCTGTGTTTTGGTATCTTCTTAAGTCATATTGACTCCTTCAAAATGTTCCAAAATATCTCACAGGTACTCTGTAATCACACAAGTTGTCCCTCTTAAATAAGGTAGGAGAGACCCTTTGTACTTTGTGTTAGTGATGGTTGTGAGTCCCACCTACGCTTATTGTAATGCCTTGAGGAAGTAAAGACTATAAATGAGTGGTTGGGCTAAAGAAGATATTCTTTTGTTCTTAATACATCAATTTTTTAGAAGAAGTGAACCTAGAGTAAAAATTTCTTTTCATGAAGGATAAAATCGGAGAATATTTGAGGTGTAGGCATTCCACAAAGAGAAGCATATAATAAAGCCAACCTAATCATGTGATTTGGGATGAATATGCATGGAGGGATAAATGAGGCTGCATGTGAACAAATGTTTGGTTCTTGCACATTGGAAACATTTGAGTGCAGTAGAGAGGAGTAGAACGCTAATCACTGGTATTGTCTTTTCCTTGCTCTCCACAGCAGAATCTGCATATATACTCACCTTGTATAGCCTCTTAACTATCCCTTAAGCTGCACTTTTGATAATTAATTTTCTCTGAAATATATTCTAGATTTCTAACATGCTTTATTAAAAATTACTATGTACTAACCTTTAAATATATGCCTGAATTTTTTCCAAGCTATTTCTTAATTTTCTGTATAAAAGATAATTCCTCACTTAACATTTAGTTTATTTGCCTAGGTTGGATTATCTCAAGAAGCCCAGGACCAAATGAGAAAGATGCTTTGCCAAAAAGAGTCTAATTACATCCGTCTTAAGAGGGCTAAAATGGACAAGTCTATGTTTGTGAAGATAAAGACACTAGGAATAGGAGCATTTGGTGAAGTCTGTCTAGCAAGAAAAGTAGATACTAAGGCATTGTATGCAACAAAAACTCTTCGAAAAAAAGATGTTCTACTTCGCAATCAGGTTGCTCATGTTAAAGCTGAGAGAGATATCCTGGCTGAAGCTGACAACGAATGGGTAGTTCGTCTATATTATTCATTCCAAGATAAGGACAATTTATACTTTGTAATGGACTACATTCCTGGGGGTGATATGATGAGCCTATTAATTAGAATGGGCATCTTTCCAGAAAATCTGGCCCGATTCTACATAGCAGAACTTACCTGTGCAGTTGAAAGTGTTCATAAAATGGGTTTTATCCATAGAGATATTAAACCTGATAACATTTTGATTGATCGTGATGGTCATATTAAATTGACTGACTTCGGCCTTTGCACTGGCTTCAGATGGACACATGATTCTAAGTACTATCAGAGCGGTGAGTAAAATTATAAAATTTGTACATATTAATATGATTTATTAATGCAATAAAATACAAGGTATTATCACTGGATAGGACCCAAAAGTCCTGGGTCAGGTCTTGGCTGTTAGATAAGGCTTCAGACACTTAGCTTATAAAGTGAGTGTGTTAGATTCAGTTATTTCTAAATATCATTAACACTTTTGAGTTAACTTCTTTACATTTTATTATTTTGAAATATGTTATAAATAACATTTAAAAAATAATAGTTAATAACTAGATTATTAGTACTTTTGAAGCCCTTGAATTTAGAATCACTTTCCCTTCTTCCCTTCACAGGGGTAACCATTATTTCAAAACTTTGTAATCAGTTCTTTACTTTTCTCTGAACTTTTACCATGTATGTATGTGTGTGTGCGTGTATATATATATATATATATATATATATATATATATATATATATATATATATATATATATATATATATATATATATATATATATACACATATATATATATATATAGGCTGTCCCAAAAGTAACCAGCCATGTAACTGTTCTTGTTATATTGACAATGGCCGGATTTTTTCCCAGACAGCCTTCATATATCCCTAAATAATCGATCATTTTGCCTACTCTGGAACCTTCATTTAAATGTAATCATTCTGTGTGTATTCTTCTATTTTGACTTTTTTATGTTTGAGGTTCATATGTGTTATTGCATGTAATTTTCACTTATATTAAGGATTCCATTGTATGACTATTACACAACTTATTTTCTCTTAAACACTTTATGTACATGATTTTATTTAATCTTTACAACATCATCTGAGGCAGGATAAAGAAACTGAGCCTTAGATGAAGTAACCTAACTTGCCCAAGGTCAGACAGAAAATAAGTGTAAGGGCTAGGCTTTGAACCCAGGTTTGTCTGATTACAGGGCCCATGTTATTTGTACTACACCACAGTGCCTCACCAAGATTCCTTCAAGAGCTAATGGAAGTGTAAGTTGATTTGACATTTGTTGAATACTTACTATGACTAGGTGCTTTACATATATTCTAATTTAATGCTTTTAGCAATCCTGTGAGGTAAGTATTATTAGCCTCTTGTGCTTCTGGGAACACAAGTAGATTGACATTAAGTCAATGGAAGTGAAATACCCAAACCTACTTTACTGTTCAGCATAATGAAATATAATGTCTCCCCAGATTCAACTCAATTACTTGCGATTCTTCTTAAAAATCAGATTTTTAGGCACAATTTGCGTCTACTGATTGAAAATCTTCACTGGAGGGTAGAAGTTATACTTTAAGCAAACTTTCCAGAAGATTATTACAGTTAGGTTAATTTTAGATGTGTTTTTCTAGGTGATTTCATCTAGTCATGGCTTTAAATACCATCTCAGTGTCACTTCCAAATTTCTCTTTCCAGAAATGGCCTTTCCCTTTCATTTAACATTATCATGTAATGGATTTTTAATAGGCCTTTCAACTTTATTGCCAATAACCAACTCTTCATTTCTTTCCTCCATATTCCCCTTCCAGTCTTCTTCAATGTAGTAAATTATACCACCATCACCCACCTAGTTATCCTTGATTCTTTTTCATACCCTCTACATCTAATTCAATAAATCCTGCTTACTCCACCTCTAAATGTATCCTGAATCTGTCTGGTTTTTTTTGTTTGTTTGTTTTTTAGATTTATTTTATTGTTTTGACAGAGACAGACAGACAGAGAAGGGGGAGGGCCCAGAGCAGTCTCTATAGTTGTACGTCATCAGTTTTCGACATGGTTTTGTTCCACACAGGTGGGTGGGGGCCATGCAGGGCGGGAATCAGGCTGGGGGCCTCCCACATGGAAAGCGCCCCTGTGAGCTGGGGATCTAACTGGGGGCCTCCCACATGGGAAGCTCCCCCGCAGTGAGAACCAAACTAGGTGCACACCCCAGTTTAGCATATTGGTCTGCACGGGGCAGGGATTTGAGTCTTGGACTCGAGGGCTACAAATCAAGCCCTCAACCCACTGAGCCATTCTGGCTTCCCCCCCGAACCTGTTCGCTTTTGTCCATCTCCACCACTATTATCATAGTCCTGGCTTAACTGTAATAACCTCTTACTTGCTCTCTTTTTATTCTTGTCCTCCCTTACAATTTGTCCTCTACACAGCAGTTTTTTTAAAAAGTATAGATTAGATCTTATCCTTTTCTTGCTTCAAACTCTTAATAGCTTCATACTCTATTTAGAGTGAAAGGTAAACCATTTCTTTTTCTTACAAAACCTCTATGTGTACTCATTTCCTACCATTCTCCCCTTTCTAATCACACTGGTCTTCTTTCTGTTACTGTTGTTTCTGTATAAAATGCCTTGCCTCCTATTTGTATTTTATAAATATCACCTCCATTTGTCACATCACCCCATGTTGATTCTACTTGGGGTTTATCACTATATTTCTTACATATGTATTTGTTTCTCCCTTACAGAGAAGCTGCCTGAGAGAAGAGACCTGTCTTTATTATTTATCATTGTTACTTGTTGAATGAATAAAACACTGATCTATGAATAATTTGTTTGAAACTTTGTCCAGAATAGTAATGGGGTGCAGTCTGAATAACAAATTCTAAATCTGTCTTACTCATGATTTCAATTGTCATCATTAAACATTGAGTACATTACTGATTCTTGGGCTAATTTTTCTGAGTGTAAAAACTGTCCTATTGATATCACAGATCACAGCACCTAGTTGGTAATAAACACCATCAGTTATTTGATATATATTGTATCTTATCTTGTCACAAGGGGAGAGTCTTATTAACACTAAGCCATGATGTCAAAAGATTAAATGGATTATAGGTTTACTCTTGTTCTTATTGTTTTTATTTCTTTTCTTTTTAACATTACAGGTGACCATCCTCGGCAAGACAGCATGGATTTCAGTAATGAATGGGGTGACCCCTCTAACTGTCGATGTGGAGACAGACTGAAGCCACTAGAGCGAAGAGCTGCACGCCAGCACCAGCGATGTCTAGCACATTCTTTGGTTGGGACTCCCAATTATATTGCACCTGAAGTTTTGTTACGAACAGGTAAAACATTTGTTTTATAAGCAATCTCAGTAAGCCCATAAAGCAGAGGAAACTTCATTAGAATGTGGCTTGTTTCTCAGGTTTGTAATAAAAGTATTAATTTTACAGTATAAATTGGTGATTTAATAATAATTTTGATGTAGTGATTCTGGGCACTTTTTAAATATTTATAACTTTGCTATCTTGTTTTAGGCTATACACAGTTATGTGATTGGTGGAGTGTTGGGGTAATTCTTTTTGAAATGTTGGTGGGACAACCTCCTTTCTTGGCACAAACACCATTAGAAACACAAATGAAGGTAAGGTTTTTAATCTATACCAAAAGAATTGTCACAGAGCCTCTTACACTGTAGATGTTCATCAGTCCTTTACCTAGAGCATCTTAATCTGGAATTAAAGAATGAACATGTAAGGATATAGAATCCACTAAAATTCCATGCATGAACTCTAATCTCCATCATCCTGTTATCATACTCTTATATTCTCCTTCACTCATACATTATACTTGTATTTCATTCTTGTAGAAGTCTTTAGTATCCTGAAGATTTATTCCAATTTAGTAATTGTCACCTATTGGCTCCTGGCTTTGTTTCCTGCTGTGCATACAGTAGCCTCAGACTACAAACAAAAGTCTTTACAATAGTTTCTCATCTGCTGTTTCACATTTTGCAGTTTCAGTTACCCATGGTCAACCATAGTCTGACTATATTAAATGGAAAGTTCCAGAAATAAACAATTCATAAGTTTTAAATTGTGTGCTTTTCTGAGTGATGTGACAAAAATCTTGTGCCATCCTGGTCCATCTCACCTGGGATGTGAATTATGCCTTTGTCTAATGTCTCCACCCTATATGTGCTAGCCACCTGTTAGTCATTTAGTAGCCAGTTCACTTATCAGATTGACTGTTGTATCTCAGTGCTTGTGTTCAGATAACCCTTATTTTACTTAATAATTGCCCCAAAGCACAAGTGTAGTGATGCTGGCAATTCAGGTGTGCCAAAGAGAAACTGTAAAGTGTTTCCTTCAAATGAAAAGATATGTATGAAAAGGAAAAACAGGTTTGGTACTATCTGTGGTTTCAGGCATCTACTTAGGGTCTTGGAACATAATCCCTATGGATACTGTATCTCCACTTGAAATTACTTCCACTCTGGTACTTAAATGAGAAGCTGCCTATAATTTTGACTATAAATAGTCCCATCAGAAACCCCTTAGTGATTCTCTTGTCCATGGATTAAAGTCCAAATTTGTCCTATGTTCGTACCATTCCTTCTGTCTGGAATGTCCTTTGTCTCTTGCCTTCTACAACCTTCCCTTCTTTCTGAAGCCTGGTTAATTCCTGATCACTTTTCATTTGTCTTTAATAGTGTCTTGAGATACCCTGTTCTATAATGCTCTTCAAGCTATAACTTCTGACATTGTATTTAATATATTATTTTTTAAATTTCTGTTAGGATTTCTTTTAGTACAGGTCTACTGGTAATGCATTCTCTCAGGTTTGTGTCAGATTTGTTTGTTTAAAAGTGTCTTTATTTCACCTTCATTTTAATATGTATGTGTGTGTATATATATGTATATATGTGTACATGTATGTGTACACATATGTGTTCATATGTGTGAAAAAGTGAATGTTTCTTGTAATCAAGAAAAAGGCAAGGTGTTCTCACCAGTCTTATTCAACATAGCCCTGAAAGTCTTAGGCAGTGCTATAGAGCCACACAAAGAAAGAAAAGGCATACAGATTAGAAATAAAAACTTCCCCTGTTCACTGGTGACATAGAAATCCCAGGTGGTCTATGTAAAACCCATAGAACAGGTGAGTTTGACAAGGTTGTAGGAAAATCTGTATTTATATATGTTCAAGCAATGAATAACCAGAAACTTTAAAAACAATACCATTTACAATAGTTTCCCCAAATGAAATACTTACGTAGAAATGTAATAGAACATGAACAAGAACAGTATGCTGAAAGCTACAAACAGATAAAAGCAAGGAAGATATTAATGAGATATATAACGTGTTGATGGATTGGAAGACTCAACATAGTAAAGCTATATCAATTCCCTGAAAATCTGTAGATTTAACGCCCAATTCCAATAAAAAATTCCCAGCAGGATTTTTTTTTTTTTAATTTATTTTATTGTTTGAGAGAAGATGAGGGTGGTGGGGAAGAAGGGGTAGGGCCCAGAGCAGTCTCCATAGTTGTACATCATTAGTTGTGACATGGTTTCATTCCACACAGGTGGATGTGTGTGCAGGCAGGATAGCTTAGCAGGCTGAGCGTTCACTTCACAGCCCTGGGATCCGGGGATCAAGTCCCAACTCCAGCCCATGTGGACCCATTATGCTGAACTGGGATGTGCTTCCCTTACCTCGGTTCCCACACTGCGGGGCCCAGCGCCACCTGTATGGAATGAAACTTATGTCGAAAACTGATGACATACAACAATGGAGATTGCTCTGGGCCCTCCCCTTCTCTCTCAGTCTCTCTCTGTCAAAACAATAAAATCTTTAAAAAAGAAAAAAAGTGAACAGATACTAGAAAAGGGAAGTTTATTTTTCTTCCCTGTACAGTAGCTGATAAGCTCCTATATGAATAAGGAAAGAATGGAGTTCATTTATGCATTTAACACATTTATTGACTATCAACTATCTTCCTTTTGTCCTCCCCTTTCTTTCGTCCCTTCCTTCCTTCCACCCTGCCTCCATTATTCCGGTTTATTCAAAATTATTAACAAATATCTACTGAACATTTATCAATTATGTGCGAGGCAATTTGCCAAGCATTGGGAAACAGAAAAACAAAACATGATCTATAGCTTTATGGAATTTTATACTATAGTAGTAGGATAAAGACATACTAAATAAGGTACCACAAAGTATTAGATGATACAAGTAAATATATACAGAACAGGGGAAGCACAGTAAAATAGTCATTTCTGTCATGGATAGAAGGGCTTAATGGGGGAGCTAACACTTACAGTGAGTCTGCTAATATAAGTTGCCTGGAGAGGAGGGCCTGGAAGGAAAGGTTATTTCCCACGAATGATTTATTGTTAAAGGTAAGTAAGGTGAAATACCATGTAATTTATTTAAACACACACACACATAGTCTGGTCAAAGATTCTTTGGTATAAAACTTGGAGGAAATTTTGTTGTTCTTATTTATCTCTTCCCTCCTAATTTAAAAAAATCTTCTTTAAAGGTTATCAACTGGCAAACATCTCTTCACATTCCACCACAAGCTAAACTGAGCCCTGAAGCCTCTGATCTCATTATTAAACTTTGCCGAGGACCAGAAGATCGCTTAGGCAAGAATGGTGCTGATGAAATAAAAGCGCATCCATTTTTTAAAAGCATTGATTTCTCCAGTGACTTGAGACAACAGTCTGCTTCATACATTCCTAAAATTACACATCCAACAGATACATCAAATTTTGATCCTGTTGATCCTGATAAGTTATGGAGTGATGATAATGAGGAAGAAAATGTAAATGACACTCTCAATGGATGGTATAAAAATGGAAAGCACCCTGAACATGCTTTCTATGAATTTACCTTTCGGAGGTTCTTTGATGACAATGGCTACCCATATAATTATCCAAAGCCTATTGAATATGAATATATTAATTCACAGCGCTCAGAACAACAGTCAGATGATGATGATCATACAGGCTCAGAGATCAAAAATCGTGATCTAGTGTATGTTTAACACTAGAAACTAATTGTCAATGAGGATCTGCAGAAAGACCTGAAATGCAGGGTTTTGAGGCTCTGAGAATAAAATTATGCACATGTTACAGAGCTGTGTGAATGTGTGCTCTGTGTACAATATTTTATGTTCCTAGATTATGGGAAATCCTTTTAAAATGTTAATTTATTCCAACCTTTTAAACCATTAATTTAGAAAAAAATTGTTATAAAGTAAATTATGAACTGAATATTATAGTCAGTTCTTGGTACTTAAAGTACTTAAAATAAAAAATAGTGCTTTTTTTAAAAAAGAGAAGCCTGGTATCTGTTTGTACATATGCTGAATAATTTTGAAAGACAAGAGCTTTTAAAAATTTTTTTGAAAAAGACAGTTTGTTTTATCTTGCTTAAACCAAATATGAAATATCTCCCACATTTACAGAGTTCTCTCTTTATCCCCCATAACCTTGTTTTTGGTACAAAGTAAGCTTTAGAAATTAAGCCATCATGATGGTAAGTGTTCCTAGGCTAATGATAATCTGGATAATTCGCATGTTGGAACTAAGAAATACAGGGTCAAAACAGGATGTTCAGAAGGAAAAAAAAATGAAGTTAATCTTTTTTTTCTATTTGTGGAATATATAATCCTTTAGCATCTGTTTCTCAAGAATTACTGGCATTAAAGAAGCAAAGTACTACCATTTTTCTTTCCATATTGGTATTTTTAATGCTGCTTCCAGTTTTAAAGGGGAACAAAGTTGTCATAATAAAAATTTCTTATGCTAAAGCTTTTTCATATATTTTTAAAAAGATTTATTTTGGTTTTGACAGACAGAGAAGGGGGAGGGTCCAGAGCAGTCTTCATAGTCCTATGTCATCAGTTTTCAACATAGTTTCATTCCACACATAGGTAGGCCGCGGCTGCATGGGGCAGGAACTGGGCCAGGGGAACTGCATGGGAGGCACGCCCCCCTCAAGCTAGGGGCTGAACTAGGGGTCTTCCACATAGGAAGCATGCCCCCACAGGAACCAAACTGGGGGCCACACCCCATATGGGTCCACATAGGCCAGAGCCGGGATTCCGTAGGATCCCATAGCTGCAAAGCGAGCACTTAACCTGCTGAGCCACCCCAGCATCCTCAATTTTTCATATTTTTACTTCAAAATTTAAAACATGAATCCACCATCCTAAACAGATGTTTTTAGTTTCATATGAAACTGATTAGAAATTATTTGTGGGAATTCACTAGAGAAGTACTTTTTTAATATAGTGAGTTTTGATTATGTCATCAGTAATGTCATAGGTTTCTCTTTCAGAACAGTGCTGCATACACAGATTGTTCATTGGCGAAGAAAAATCTGGCTATTTGGCAATATTTTACCTATGGGCAGATTGATTAAAAAATTATTTAACTCTTAAGGTGGTCATTTGTAATTAAGGAAAGTTACATAATGATCTTAGAAAATTCAAATCCTCCTAACTTATATTTAAGGTTAAATGTTTTCCAGCATTGCTATTATATAAGCTTAGGTTTCAAGGAAGACTTGTAATTTCTTACCAGAATACATTTAACTTATCTTTTAGGATGGGGAAAGGGGCTCTATACTTTTAATAAAATTTGTATTTTATTTCTTAAGCTCCATGGATTGGGAATTATTTTATCAGGATTCTATATGTGGATGAGAGGCATAATTTTAGTGATTTTCAAACTTAGCTTTCTTTATATGAAAGCTAATGAAAATCATATATGTAAGTAAAATTACTGTATTTTTTCATGTATATGATGATACTTTTGTGTAAAGTTAGACCAAAAATTTTTTATTTCTTAATGTTGGGCTAGAAAAGTAGGGGCTGTCTTATACATGGGGCATCTTATACACAGAAAAATATGGTAAGGCAAGCTGTTTCAGTTGAATTGGGAGGGCAAAGATTTATTGGCTCACACTTCCCACCTTTCTGTAGGTGGCACTCAGCTCAGTTTGTAAACCATTGTATAACTAACCCCCTGTATAATGGTGGGTCTTTGCGGGTCATTGGTCCTATTGAGAATCTAATGAAAGCTGTGGGTTGTCTTCACAAAAAAAGTGAACACCAATACATACACATACAATGTTGCTTGCAGATTTAGGGATTCTGGATGTGTTGAAACTTGCCATAAACTTGGTTAAGGACCTTTGTCTTGTAAGAACACTAATACTATAAAACTAAGAACTTTGCTTGAAATTTACTGATTAGTACTTGGATTAGCATACTTTGTATAAACACTGATAATTTTTGATGGAAACGATCTGTGCCATGTGCTAAGATATGCCTATGAGTGCCTCTTGCTGGTACAGCACTAAGATAATTTAAACACACCCTTTTTACAGCACTGAAATATATGTGTGGCTTGTTACAGGCTTGATAAATATTTCTGAAGATCTAATCAGAATTATAAGAAAATGCACAATGAAAGGCAGTCCTTACTTCATGGAACATTTAATTAGTCCTATAAAATTCTATGCAAAACAAATTAGTTCAAGAATTTTTAGCTCAGTACTCAAATATTTTAAGATACTATTCTTGCTCTTGGTCTTTCTCAGATTTATTTAAATTTCCATATTGTTGTTTTACTTCTGGACTATGGTGCAATATAGTACAAAACCAACTTTGTTACATTTATGTTGTAGGGAAACTAAGGTGCTGTTTCCTCCTCGCCCTCCCCAAAAAATCTGTTACCCTTATTTCTCAAATGTAACAGACACCACATTTTGTGTTCTTTTGAACTTTCCTCTGACAGTAAAAGCTTTTTGTGTTTATCTGAAACTGTGTGCAAGCCTTTAGTATCTGAAGTTTTAATAGTTTGAATATACTTATTAGCTATCTTATTTCCAAAGTATATCCAGTTCTTCCATTGTCGAACCTGGTGCTTCCTGCCCAAAAGATAACATCAAAGATATATATGCTTTCAATTGAAATGGAATGAAAACATTGATTACTCATGTTTTCTTTTAAAAATAATTTACCTACTCATTAAAAACTTACTGTTTTTCTTATACTTACCCCTTTTTATGTATATCAATAGTATTTATAAAATGTTTTCTATAATTATGTAATTGTGGATACTGTAATGTATTGTCTGGTGACATCCCAAGGCAGGCCCTGTTGCTGTATCTTTTCTACCTTATTTGTAATAGGAACTAGAATGTATGACTAAGAAGTCACTTGGAAATTGACTTTTTTAAAAAGTGATTATCTTCTGCTGTTGCAAAGTGCAAAACTGTGAGTGGAAATGTTTTATTCTGACTTAATATCTTAGAAGTTAGAAGTACAGTGGGAGGATTTTTTAGATATTGCTGCTGCTGTTACCTAAGGTACTTTAGAAATTTTCTTTAATAAACAAAAATAAAAATCCCTCTGGTATTTAAAGTGAAACATTTAGCCTGTTTGTTTTAATCTAAACAAAAAGTAATTTGAGTCAAATTGGTATATTTGTAAAGTGCCTTAATATATCCCTTTGTGGAAGGCACTATACCACAGTTTACTTTTATATTGTATTGTACATATAAAGTATTTTGTATTAAAATTGAGTTGATACAACACTACAGTTTTATAAAATAATGCTTTGTTAGGAAAAGGAATTACAGTTTTGCAATATAACTAAATTGTTTTGCATACTTTTGAATGTAGTAGATAAGAATAATCAGCCTGTTTTTAATGAATCTATTTGTATTTTCCCCATCATTTTAGTGTAACATTTGCTGAGATAATAAAAAAAAAATTCGAATCTTTCAATTATGTGTGGAAAGCTGACTTTTAAGCCACTCAAGTATGTTGATATTCTTCAAAGTTTTATTTTAATCTTTTTATTCTCAGAGAAAATTTATGATTAAAATATTGATGCTTTGGAATTAAATTATATATAACTCATGGTAATGCGTAGTTAGGTTAAAGTAAACTGAATAGAGTTAGTGTAACCCAGTAGAATTTTTTGTTTTTGTATAACACTAGTACAATAAATATTTCATATTTCATGTTAAAAGGTTTCTTTTAGATCAGTACAGGTTTAAACGTTTTTAATTATTAAATTCTGCATTTGGTATCATTTGAGTCCAGTTTATAATTTTTTAAATATGAAGTTGTTGGTTAATCTGTTTTCTTTTATAATATATGAACTGCCTACTAGGTAAAATAATATGAGGGCTATCTGGAAAAAATCCAGCCATTGTCAATATAATGAGAACGGTCATATGGCTGGATACTTTCTGGGCAGCCCTTGTATATCTGTTGATGATACATCTTAATCAGCTTTACACAGGCGAACAAATATTTAGGTTATTTTTTCCTTCATGCATTACCATCATTCTTAGGTTTCCTTTTATTCTCTTGTTTGCATTACCTTTTAAAATTATATTTGGTCTACATGAATCCATTGTATAGCTGATGCAAACTGCATTGGTCCTGTGGTTCCTTTTACTGCAGTGGGGATCCTAGAGTGACATGCTTAAAGTTGTGACTATACCTTGTTATGCCTGAGCCAAATAGAAAAATGTGTCTGCTTAT
This sequence comes from Craseonycteris thonglongyai, assembly GCA_004027555.1. NCBI lineage: Eukaryota > Metazoa > Chordata > Mammalia > Chiroptera > Craseonycteridae > Craseonycteris > Craseonycteris thonglongyai. The sequence continues at coordinate 24,715 of PVKE010012073.1, forward strand.
ATGTGTGAGGGTAGAGGGAGGGTGTCAGTTTTATGTTTGAAACAGGCAGTCACTGGACCGGGTATCCATTCCTTCCTTTCTTATAGTCACCTAGAGACCATGAACATTTTGCTGAATTCAGAATCTGGGTGGAACTTTGAGTTGTTTCCCCTGGACGGGTTAAATGTGATAGAAAAAGAAGTTCTTGTGAGTGCTTACCTGCCAGAAGAGTTGACTAATGACAAGGCTACTCTTGTTCCCCAGCATCCATACTCATTCTTCCTTTAGTAATAGAGCCCTCATCCCTGTCCAAGTCCCTGTCCCACTAGAGCCCATGTTTCTCATATTCTCTTGTAATTAGATGTGGCCACATAAATAGGTTCTGGCCATTCAAATATGAACAAACATGATATATTCAAATTCTGTTTCATACACTTAAGGTTGATATTGCTTGCACTCCACTTGCTCTTTCCCTCTTTCCACAGGCTAGAACAAGATTAGAGTGGTAACTTCATGTTGACCATAAAAACTACTAGGAAAACACCCTAGGTGGTAGATCAATAAAGTGAATAGAACCTTGTTACCTGAAAGATCATGGGAAGTGGAACTGGCTGTCTAGCCTGGCCTTACCAACTGCAGAATATTAAGAGAAAAATTTATATATCTCCATTTGTTACTGCTGCTGAACCTATATTGTAACTGATGTAGTGTTAATTTGTATTAGTATATAATTTGCAAAGCAATGTAAGGTCATTTTGTACTTTGACCACTTCCCATACAATCAATCATGAAATTCAGCTATTTACCTTACACAGTTTTCTCTAATTCATCATCTTCATCCCCATTGTTACTAATCTGGTTGACACTGTCATCAGCTCTTGCCCAAATTATTGTAATCACTTTCTAACCTGAGTCTTTGACATCATTCTGGTCCTTTAAGCTTATTAATATCCAGCATATATGCAAATGTTCTACCTTAACAGATACCGGTAACTCTGGATTCTGCTTCTAATGTGACCAAGGAAGCTCCTGATGGATTGACTTTGTCACATACAGCACTATAAACTCAGAAAAATACAAAAAGACAAATTCCTAAAGATACTAGAGAGGAGCCAAGAGCAGGCAGATTCTGGATGGAAGTCAACTTTTAGAGGAATGGCACTGGATGAGTATCTCATTTTTATACCTTGCCTGAAAGAGGCCCAAATTGCTAGCTGGATCATTAACCACACACGGGCAGAGGAATCCAAGCATCTATATAGAATAAAAGAACTGGCATTTGAGGTGCTGCTCAATAGGAAGAGTCAAACCAAGTTCATTGCCCGCTTAACACAAACTCCAGGGGCATATCTTGGAGTCCAGAGTATATAACAAATACAATATCCAGGATACACTTAAAAATTACTTGACATAGGAATATAAAAGTGGCACCTAGTCTAAAGAGATTACAGTCAGTGGAAGTTGACCCTCAAGATCCTACTTCTCACATCTGGAATTGGCAGACAAAGATATTACAACAGCTATTAGAACTATGCATGATGTAAAGAAAAACATAAATGTAAAGATAGGGAATCTCAACAGAAAATAGAACCTACAAGAAATAACCAAAAGGAAATTCTCTTTGCAGACAAACTGTCATTGTGAGATGTTCAAGTGAAGGAGTTGGGCTTATAGGAAGAAACACAGATCAGAGACAAAAACCAAAGGGCAAGTGTGAAGTAGAGAAATTTGTAAATTGGAGGGTTAGAGAGTAGTGGAATTAAGTTCAGCTGCATATAAAACCCAAAACATGAACCACTGCTTAAACATGCAATGTCAAGCTGGCAGTTCAGCCCACACTTCATCTGTTCAGTTCTATCCTCGTCCTAATGACTTTTATCCTGAAGGCACATATGGCCAGCAGTTGGCTGTTTATACTCTCTTCCATCTTTCCCCTGTTCTAACCTGGTGAAAAGGGGGATGGTAAGAGGGTGGGAGATTTTTGGGACCTCTCCTTTTGAGGTGCTTTCCTAAAAGTTCTACACAGTACTTCCACTGGCCATAAGGTAGATCCATGGTTACACCTAGTTGCATGAGAGTCTGGGAAATAGTCCTTATTCCATGGGACCCAATTTCTTTAATCTAGGTTCTGTTATTAAGTAAGGAAAATAAGTATTTGGTGGACAGATGGCAATCTCTGCCTCAGCAAGTTGGAAAGAATTTCAATCTGAGAGCTTCTATTTTCTCTGGAAGTAGAGACAGCAGAAGAGGGTAGGTGGATGGCTTGAGGAAAAAGTGAGTGTAACTAATGTGAGGCGTAAGAGAGATCTGATGTAAGATATGGAGAAAAAATATCAGGTGGGTTGGAAGTTTATGCATTTGTGGTGCATCGATGTCATGGTGGTGTGATCTTTTTCCAATAGCATTCAGCAGTCTGGAAGTAGCAGGTCTGTGATGGAAGAGGTTATATTTAGGAAGAATGTGTATATAAGTTTGGTGAACAATACTGGAGATCTGTCCTGGTTTTAAATAGATGTACTATTACTTTTGAATTGTCTATAAGCCTGTGTTGAATTACTGGGATGCTTTAAAATTAGAATTTTAATTACCATGCACTCCTACAAGAAAGTGTGTCTTAAATACCTCCACCTTCTACAAATAGATGGAGGTACTGGAGGAAGCACAGTACTTCCGAGTACGTATCTGTAATTCGTGGATATCATAATTTTATTTGTTGTCTGGTTGTATAAAAACGTTGACCAAAAACATCAAGTGAATAAAATTCCACCAGCAGCGCATCGGAATATCCTTGCTTACCCACCCACCCCCTAATTATATTCATGTTAGGTCGTGACAAGCGCCTCAGCCAAATTCTATTTGGTTCTAAAACAGGAGTTGTCATAAAGGAATTGTTTGACCCTCGATGCTCACCTGTAAAACAGACACTCTCTTGACTTCCTAACTTCTAAAGAATGTGGTGAAAATCAAATGAGAGGAACAGTAAGCAGGCACTTCGACAGAGGTATTGCGGTACGCAAGGTGGTACTGTACTTACTAACGCCTTTACTACCCCTGCTCTGTTCGGCCGGTTTCAAGGAGGAAACTCGGAGTGCGCAGGCGCGCCACTGCCGCCCTGACCCCACCTCCATCGGCCCCGCCCAGTCCGCGCCCGGCGCGCGCACGCCGCGGGCGTCCTCGCTCCCGGGAGCCTCCCGCGTGCGCCTGAGCCGCCGAGGCCACTCCCGACACCGGAAGTGGCCGTGGCGCGTTTACTGTCAGATTCTCCGTAAACTGAAGCATCGCCGGCTGCTGGTGTCGGTTGGACCCGGTACTGGTACGGTGAGCACAGAGCTGGGTAGTTGGGGCTGGGCAGGGCCCTCGCCTGGGGCCCCTCTCGGCCCTGCCCCTTTACCTGGCGGTGGGGAGTGTCCGCGGAGCCGCGGCCCTCAGGTGAGTGTGTGCTCTGGGTGCTGTGGGGAGTCCTCGACCCCATGGCTGGTCGGCGAGCAACTGGGGGGGCTTGCGGTGCGGGATCGCAGCGCATCATGCTGTGAGCTTGCCTGTGCCTTATACTTAGGGCCTTGCTGTTGTTGACACCTGTGGCTCAGGTGACAGTCCCCTTATCTGAGGAATTCTGTTCAGCCTCGGACTTCTGGGGGCACCAGCCAATCCCATATCCAGGCCTCTGTCTTTAAAGAAGTTTCCGGCCGAGAGAAAATGTTTTTATTTTTTTCGCTTTATTTATGATCGATCCTCTCCCAAATCTGTCCAAGCCCCCGCCCCCGCAACCCTCGCCCGTGAAAAATGCCAAATTAGGTAGGTGTAATATTGTTGAAGGTATTGTTTCTGATTTAGTTTATTACAGAAGTGGGAGTCTTAAAAGAACCGTATGGCTCTTTTGTTGAGAGTTGATGCCTTTTGGAAAATTTATCCCTCGAAATGTTTGTTTCATACAGTGTATGATAAGATGGTGAATTTTAGAGGTAAACATGTATCTGTAAGTGCTTTACGGTGGATAATCTCAAACCCGATTTTTCAGAAGTAATTTTCTCTTTTAATTGTGAAGTGACACTTTTATGTCAGTTACTAACTTCCAGCAGCACAATGTTGTACCCTTCTCTCTTGAAAACATTGATTTATGTCTTCCTCTTTGAAATCGGACTAGTTAACTCCTGAAAGCGTTCCTTTTTGTTATAGAATGTGTGTGATCGATCTTTGCCACATCGTCACAATGATAGAGCACCAAGGTGTCAAGAAAGATTCTTGCAGTGTTCATATGGGCCTGTCTCAATGTGCGACTCTGTTTTCTATGTTATCAGAGTTCTCACACAGAAATAGTGGCAAAATTATTTTTCTTATGTTAATATTACTAACTTGTGGTCTGTGTCATGCCTTAAAAAAAGGAAGTGCCCAGCAACTTTCCAACATTCCGACTATGAAAATCTATATAAAGCTCCTTTATGGCATTGGTTATTCAAGAAGCTTTTACCATTTTAGGTTCAGTACTAGGCATACCATGTAGTCTACAGTGGATCCTGTACATTATTTTGAAACTGGTATCACAATTCTGACAAATACTAAGGACTAGAGAATCTTATAGAATTATTAACATTGTCGAATTCCTTTTTACAACAATGTTTCTTTTTTTAGCAACTTGATGGTTAAAAAGGTAGTGTGTCAAATAAAAGTGGTCAATGTTGATAACACTAAATAGATTTGGGGGAAGCTGGGATGGCTCAACGGGTTAAGTGCTCGCTTCGCAGCCCTGGAGCCAAAGGATCGAATCCTGGGCCCGTTTCATGTGGACCCATGTGCTGAACTGGGGAGTGCCCACAGTTTGGTTCTTGCCGGGGGCCTATTCGGAGGCTCCCGGCCCAGTTCCTGCCCTGCGCAGCTCTGTGCCCACCTGTGGAATGAAACTATGTGGAAAAATAATGCTGTCAACTATGGAGACTGCTCTGGGCCCTCCCAATTCTCTCTCTCTCTCTCTCTCTCTCTGTCTCTCTCTCTCTCTCTGTCAAAAAACAATAAAAATAAATCTTTAAATAGATTTTGCTTGTAGTGTTTATTGATATGGCTTGAAAAGGCTTACCGGTATAAATTACATTTTAATTGTAACCTGATTAATTTTTGTATTGTTCAGGGTAAACAGAAAGACAGTTTACTAAATACATACGTGTATAAAATAGATTCCCCCACCCACCCCACCCCCGCTTGAGCAGGTTGCTTTTTTGGTGCTCTCTTTATAAAAAGATAATTTTCTCATGCTTCTTGAGTATTTATCATATGATGATTATAAGGGTAAGAAAAATGTATTCCATGCTATAATTGGTCATGGGTCACTCATTTATTGTGCTTATTCATAATCATCAGTTGACTGACTGTAAAATAGCATTATGTTTGTTTTCATATCCCAGACATCAACATTCTGAAAATTGGTTAACATTGTATTATCACCTTTAAAGTTACAGACATTGGTTTAGATAAATGCCTCAGGAAAAGTGCATGATTGAGCATCATTTTTTGTTTTTAGGATATCAGTTTTGCAGATAAACATTTTTAACATTGATGTTGATTTTTTAGCCTATATTTAGTAATTTATGCTTTTTTCCTATTACTAAATAAACAGCCAAAAAAATATCCACCTAGAATTAAATATCCCTTTCACTAAACTTCAGTGGTTTCAGGGTCCCATTCTGTATTATTTTTGTCTTCAATGCAATTTCTTGTAGCTTGTGGGTGATGTGTAAATATTTCTTGAATGACTTGTGCACATTGTGGTAAAAGTTGCAATATAAATGGAAACCAGTCTAAGATTTCTTAAAAATTAAGGGGTGGGATGCTGGGATAGCTCAGCAGATTGAGCATTTGCCTTGAAACTGTGAGGTCCAGGGATCAAATCCCAGCCCCATCCCGTGAAAACCCATATACTGAACTGCAGCATAACTGGTGACTGCTGGAATGGTAGTGAAGGTTCTCACCTCCCATGTGGGAGGCCCTCACTTTGGTTCCCACCCCACGCAGCTCCACAATCACCTGAATAGAATGAAACTATGTCACAACTAATGATGTACACTATGGAGGTTTTGGGCCCTCCCCCTTTCTCTCTCTCTCTCTCTCTCTCTCTCACCTTCTCTCAAACAATAAATCTTAAAAAAATTTAAGTGTATAAGGCATCCTTTTTAGATGTGAAATAAGGATGACCCCATATTTGTTTGGGGAGAAAATAGGAATCTTTGAATTCAAATACTTGGATCTGTTGCTTGTTCTTTTTCAGTGTCTTTGACCTCTTCTTTTCCCTAGGTCTTTTTGTGGAGATACCACACCACATCACATATTAAGTTTGCTAGAAATTGTGCTTTAATATTGCATTTTTAGTATTTAATTTTTAAGAATTTGACTCTGTTACTTGAATTAAAATTTCATGGTGCAGCTTACTTAGGTTTAAAAATAAATAGATTGGGGAAGCCGGGATGGCTCAGTGGGTTGAGTGCTCGCTTTGCAGCGCCGGGGACCGAGGATCGAGTCCTGGCCCCGGCCCGTGCAGAACCATGTGCTGAGCTGGGAGCTCCCCCAGTTCAGTTCTCTCTCTCTCTGTCTCCGTCTCTGTATCTCTCTCTGTCTCTGTATCTCTCTCTCTGTCAAAAATAAATAAATATTTTTTTAAAGAAAATATTTAAATAAATAAATTTAGTCATTAACTAAATCATATATACTTAAGCCATGTCAGCAAAAGGTGGTTCTGATAGGATAATGTAAAGGAAAAGCTTGTTGTGAGATAAAGCAAGTATCACCACCTAAGGTTAATTTCCTCTTTAATAACCTCTGTTAAACAAGAGTCTGAATTTTATTGCCAGATAGGTAGACCCAGTTTCTGTCCTCCTACAGTGAAATTTTAGCAATGATAAGGATATATTCTTGAAAGTTTGAGAATTTCATAACTTTACAGTGTTGACATTCATTTGAAAAGAACAGTGTCTTCTGCTTGGTGATTACTAAAAGAATCAGAAAAAATATTCTTGTCTACCATTTAGTTAACTAAGGGTATTTTGATACTGTTTCCAGTGAACATGTTGTTTCTTTGATAACCAAGAATTTTTCAGGTCATTTGTTAATGTGACCTTGGATTGATGTTACATTTTTGTTTGTTAGAAAACGTCAATTCATTGGCTCCTAAGGAATTTTATCTGACTATAAAGAAGTATTCATAACACGGAACTGTCAAAGAAGGCCTGCGAGTGACTTCTGTAAGTTTTTGGGTAATTGAATCATGACCTCAAAAAAAAATAATGGGGAACATACATATATAAATAACAATTTAATTTAGATTTTTTTAAGGGTGTGAGGGGAAGAACAATCAGAAGGCCTACTAAGGAAAAGAAGAGAGAGGGAAAAGACATGAGAGGCTTGCTATCCAAGCTCTTTCAGATCTACTGTCTGGTATGACCAGCAGCTGGCCCCAGCTGTCCTCTTCCAACACTAGCCCACACTAGGTGTCACTGTCGGGCATGTACACACTTTTAGGGCAGAAGCACTTACCAGCTCTGGGAGGGATGAGTTGAGGATCAAGGACTGTGAGAATGCTGAGGTTCAGTAACTGGACAAAGGTAAGAACTCTTAGTAGATAAGACAAAAACTTGGCGGTATTCATTCATTTAAAGACTTCCTGAGTATCTGCTGTGTACCAAGTATGGTTCTGGGTGCTTCAGATATATCAGTAAGTAACAGAGAGCCATGGTCCCTAGCCATGGAGCTTTTATTAACACATTGCGTATGGATCACGAGAATCTTCGTTTTTTTTCTGAGCCATGCATTAAGGATGGGTAACGAGAATTCTCGTTTTTACACTTAACCGTTTATTTTTTGCAAGATTTATTTAATAAATGAGGTTTGGTTGATATATAATGAGCAAATATTATCAATGGATAAATTTACATGAGTAAGTACAAAAAATTTCATTGATAAGTTATAAATAATATGGAAGCAATAGCATTTTAAAGAGAAGAGTTCATTTCAACGTGGTCTCATTTAATTACCTGCTGGAACAGCGGGATATGAGGGTTTTAAACCCCACCGTACGCAACGTGTTAAGATGGATTATCATCAGTGACTCCAGAGAGTTACTATTTAGGTCATAGGATTATTTTCTTTCTCTTTTGGACCTTAGGTGTCCAGTTATGAGTTATTTATATACCTCCATTCATAGCTGTATTGCTTCAAAGCATATTACCCCAAAACTTAGTGGCTTAAAACAATAGACATTTATTACTCAGTCTCTTTGGCCACTCTCTGGTCCTGGCGTGGCTGGGCATTTCTGAGTCATGGTCTTTCCAAGCTCTAAACAAGGTATCAGGGCTGTAGTCATCTCAGGGCTCAACTGAGGGAGGATCTGCTTCTAGCCTCCTGCACATAGTTGTTGGCAGGATTCAGTTCCTCTGGAATATTGGAATGGGGGTGTCAGTTCCTCAGTGGCTGTTGGCCTGGGGCCTCCCTCAATTCTTTGCCATGTGAGCCTCTGCACTGGGCAGCTCACAACATGGTAACTGATTTCCCGTAGAGTAAGCCCACATGAGAGCAAGAGACAGCAAGGGGGGAAGTCACAGTCTAATCTAGACATGACATTCTGTTGTTTTTGCATATTCTGTTTGTTACCAGCTCACATTCAAAAAGAGGTGATTACACATGGGTACTGAGAGCCATTTTAAGAAGCTCTCTGGGATAACCAGTGGATATAATACTCTTGTATTTATTTCTTTTTTGTTTCTCCCCTATCTTTCATATTTCCTTATCCTCTGTATATATGCAGTATACTTAATATATGTTCTCGGATGTGTATATATCCTTAAGAAAAGAGTGCTTTATATAACATTTGTAAATATTACATATTTTTAAAGTTTACAAAATGGTATTGGATTTTCGGTTTTATTCTAAGATTTATTTCACCCAACCCTGTATTTTGATGATCTATCTGTGTTGCTTTTTGTAAATTTTGCTTCCATCTGCCTACTACATGGTATTCCATTGTATGCTTTCACCACATTTCCTTATCCATTTCTCTAGCTGGGAATAGATAGATTGCCTTCAACTCTTTGATTTCTTGAACAGTTAATGTCATTAACATCCCCAAACAAGTCCTTTTATGGATTTGTGTGAGATTTTCTCTGTAATATTTACTGAACAATGGGACTGAAGGGTCATAGGATATATAAGTATATAATTCCCCTTAGTCCTGCCAGATTGCTCTCCAAAGTTACTGTACCAGTTTCTGCCTACACATTGTATGTGAGAGTTTCCTTTTTCTCAAACTCTTGGCAATACTTAGTATTATTGGATTTGTTAATGTTTTTTTTTTAAATCTGGTAAATGTAAAAGAGGTGTCTTGTTCTAATTTGCATTCATATGTTACTAGTATCTGTGCTTGTTAGCCAGTTGGGTTTTTCCTTCTGTGAGTTGCCCTTAATGCTCTTTACACTTTTTTGTGTGATATCTTTTTATCCGTTAGTGTGCGAAATGATAAGGATACATTTTCTGATCTTAAGTTATTCTTACATTTCTGGGATAAACCATCCTGATCACACGTATGCACATGTGTGATTTGACAGTTAGTTAGCTGACATTTTATTTAGGATTTTCACATCTTTGTATATAAAAAAATGAGCTTTGTATTCTTACTCAGTTTTGAAATTGAGGTGATCCCAGCCTCATAAAAAGGATTGGTCAGTTTTTCCCTTGTTTTCTGGATCAATTTTCATGTGATTGGAATTATCTTCTGTTTAGAAGGGAAGTAAAAACCCACCTACAAAAATCCCTCTGGGCCTAGAGCTTTTTAAAGGGGGAGGTCTTTTATAAAATTTAATTTTTTAGGCAGTAAGAGAAAAAGAAAGAAATGTCATTTTCTTAAAAATCTCAGATCTAATTATCCCTTTTTCAGTTTATAGTTTATTTGCATGTGTTTGTTGTTTTACTTGATTGTTATTGCCAAAGATTTGTCTCCTGATTTTTTAAATAGCCTGAATTTGGTTTTACAAATCTTTTACGGTGTTTTGGGGCTTTATTTTCATTTTGTTTGGTTTTATTTGTGTTCTTTTTTAATTACTAAATGTACTGGGGTGACATTGGTTGGTAAAAATTACATAGGTTCCACATGTTCAATTCTACATTACATTGTCCATGTATTGCATTATACGCTCACCACCTAGAGTCAGTTCTCTTTCCATCACCATATATTTGATGCCACTCCCTTTGGTTACTACCTAATGCGGGCCTTCATTTTTTTTTTTCTGTTCTACTTTTTGGCCTGTTTTGTTTTGTTTCTAGCTTTTTGAGTTAATGGCTTAGCTCAGTTATGAAACTCAGAGGAAAGCTGAATCTTTCACGATTCCTTCATTTTTAGTTTTGCAGGCTTGAAACTTTATTCATTTTTAGCATCTTCATAAAAATTCACAAATACTCTCAACATTCTTTCGCCAATTTCAAATTTGTATCTTTTTATTTCCAAAGCTACAACTTTAATCTAAATCACTGCCTTTTCTTTTTTTTTTCTTTTTCTTTTTTTTATATATATATATTTATTTATTTATTTTTATTTTTGACAGAGAGAGAGAGAGAGACAGAGACAGAGAGAGAACTGAACTGGGGAAACTCCCAATTCAGCACATGGTTCCGCACGGGCCAGGGCTGGGATTCGATCCCTGGTCCCCGGCGCTGTAAAGTGAGCGCTTAACCCACTGAGCCATCCCGGCTTCCCTGTAAATCATTGCCTTTTCAAAAGCACGCAGATCTTTATGACTTTGAACTTCACTGTGCACAGTTAATAAGTAATAGTAATCAACATTAACAAAGCTGACGTGTATCAACTTCCTACTTCTAATGTTTTATGTCCATATTTATATATTCATATCCCCTAAGTGCAAACACTGTGTTTTGGTGCTCATATATAGAAAGTTTCAGGGAAGATGCATTTAGCACTCCTGCTCTTTGCCAAGTTGTATACTGGGTACTTGAAATAGTCATTTATTCCTTACAGTGAAACTCTTGGGAATAATTAGTTAAACTATTACCAGTTTTACAAATTTAAACTGAAACTTCGAAAGTTAAGACTTGACAGTGGCAGAATTATAATTCTAATGAAGATTTTTTTAACTTCTAAACAAATGTGTTTCCACATTGCCATCCCAAAATTGTATCTAACATTCTATATTTGTTATGCAGATGTTCAATAAGACTTGGGTGTCATACACTGAGTCTTAAATCCTATTCTCAAAGAACTTAGTCTAGTAAGGATAAGACATCTATATCAATAACTGTAATTCAAAGTAGAAAAGTGCCTTGAAATGGAAGGTCCCATTAAAGTGCCAGAGGACTTGAGAAGAGGAGAGTTTCTTTTGAATTGAGAAGTTCAGAAGGTAGACATATTGGGAGAACTGCCATCTGAACAAGACATTAACAGATCAGCAGGGTTTGACTGTGGGAAAGAAATTTCTTTGAAGGAATGGAAATAGCATGAGCAAATTTTCAGAGATAGTATAATGTGTGTGTGTGTGCGCGCGTGTGCTTGTGAGCTTGAAGGAGTCCTAGAAAGTATACTTTAAAAAACTCTTTGTAGGTATTGCTGGGATAGCTCATCAGGTTGAGCGGTTGCCCTCCTTAAGTATAAAAATGCAACCAATAACCTATTGACAAACATTTAACATATAAAAGACACCTATGTGGAAGGAAACTCTGTCACAACTAATGATGTACAACTATGGAGGCTGCTCTGGGCCCTCCCCTTCTCTCTCTCTCTCTCTCTCTCTCTCTCTTTCTCTCACTCACCGTCACTCAAACAATAAAAATAAATCTTTTAAAAAAACTCTTTATAGTACTTACTTTTAAGAGATATATATAATATGAAGTGTTTCTGTTTTATCTTACAGTTGAGCATGAGTCTTCTTATGATTAGTGAGAATGTAAAATTGGCTCGTGAATATGCGTTGCTGGGAAACTACGACTCTGCAATGGTCTACTACCAAGGAGTTCTTGACCAAATGAACAAGTATCTATACTCAGTCAAAGATACATACCTCCAGCAGAAATGGCAACAGGTGAGAATCATTTCTGCTGTACTATTTAATATTTTAAGTACTCAGAAGAGAACATTTGAATAGATTGTCAGTGCCTTTTGCAGTTACATTAAGAGTCTATGATTTATTATGTGGATTTGTGTATAAAGTTACTTGTACCTTGATTTATTTGTTACAGTCTGTATTCACCATCAGCAGTAATATGAGTTCTATTCAATTATTCTAATTATTGGAATCTAATAGATTTTTAAAAAGCAACAGTTCTGAAATTTTTTCTTAGATTACATATTTACCTGATAAAGTTAGAGTTGACTTTATGAAGCCATTTTTTTTTTAATTGTTTTTGACAGAGAGAGAGAGATACAGAGACAGAGAGAGAACTGAATTGGGGACATTCCCCAGTTCAGCACATGGGTCTGTACGGGCCGGGGCCGGGATTCGATCCTGAGTCCCTGGTGCTGCAAAGTGAGCGCTCAACTCACTGAGCCATCCCGGCTTCCCCTGAAGCCATTTTTGAAACTGCAGATGACACCTGAACCTCATAGTTACCATATTTTCTATAGAACATATAAGGCAGACCATATTTGAATCCCATTTGAGGAACATTAGTCACTGAGGACCAATAAAAATGTATAGGTAGAAGCTGTAGAACATAGAGGTCCAGTTCCAGGTGGCATTTATAACAAGGTCACAGAGAAAAGAAATGTTACGAAATTAATAGTCTTTTTGAGTTCTTGTAGGTAGAATATTATCCCTTAGATTCAACTGAACTGCTTTTTTTGATAGTATTTCATATTTGTGCTTAATTTCTTTAAAAGAGAAAATATAGTTTACCTCTTTAAATTTAATTTCTTTCCTTAAATCTGCCTCTTCATGTTCTTGACATTACTGGAAAGGGAAAATATTTCATTGGATAAGGAGTCTCATTTGTCATTGAAAGACTTTGAAAAACTTTTAAGATGTTTTGTTCTTAGGCCAGAAACTTTAACTTAAAAAGTCTCAGTTTTGTTGTAAAGGTATTTAAATCATTTACTTTTAAAACAAAACATTACCAACTTCATTTCAACATTTTATATATGCGAGTATATAGTTTTTAAACTGGGTCAAGACTACTTTTTAAAAATATATCTTGATTGTATGTGAATTGAACCATTTATCTTCTGAAGCCATTATTTTTCAAACTGTAGTCCATTAGTGAGTTTGAAATTCGTGCATTCTGACCAGTATTTAAAAAGTCAATTAAATAGCATAAAAAACCATCAAAGTGCAACTTGCAAATGTATTATTATTATTATCAGACCCTTTTAGAGTTATAGTTAACTTTTCAATTTGTTGTGCAATTTGAATAAAGAACCAGAAGGTCAGTAACATGGCTTAATTGACCAGAATATTTAATTCATTTTATCAGAATTAATTGTGCAGTTAAAAACAAAGAATCAACGAACCATTATTAAAATTTCAACAAAATACCTTTGTGTGATTTGCTATATATCTGATATCAAAATGGAGGTTTCTAACATCTCTAATAAATGGCCCAGTTTTTAATCTTGGCAGTAATTTTTAGTTATAGAAATTTAAAGAGCCGTATTCTCCTTTGAAACCAGGTTTGGCAGGAAATAAATGTGGAAGCTAAACATGTTAAGGATATCATGAAAACACTCGAGAGCTTTAAATTAGATAGCACTCCATTGAAAGCTGCACAACATGAGCTTCCAGCTTCTGAGGGAGAAGTCTGGTCCTTGCCTGTACCTGTTGAACGAAGGTAAGTGAAGAGCTTTTAAGAAACAGGCTAGCAGGAAAGCTGGGATGGCTCAGGGAGTTAAGTGCTTACTTTGCAGCGCCGGGGACCCAGGATCAAATCCCTGCCCTAGCCCATGCGGACCCATATGCTGAACTGGGGAGTTCCCCCAGTTCAGTTCTTGCCAGGGCTTTTGCAGGAAGCACCCGGCCCAGTTCCTGCCCTGCGCAGCCCTGTGCCCATCTGTGGAGTGAAACTATATGGAAACCTAATGCTGTGAACTATGGAGACTGCTCTGGGCCCTCCCCCTTCTCTCTGTCTATCTCTCTGTCAGTCAAAATCAGTAAAATAAATCTTTAAAAAAAAAAAAAGGGGGAAAGCCGGGACGGCTCAGCGGGTTGAGCGCTCGCTTTGAGGCCATGAGGACCGAGGGTCGAATCCCGGCTCCGGCCCAGGCAGGACCCACATGCTGAACTGGGGAGTTCCCACAGTTTGGTTCTCTAACTGTCTCTGTCTCTGTCTCTCTCTCTATCTGTCAAAAAGTAAAATAGAAATAACTATGCACTGAAGA
>PVKE010012074.1:9083-39118 GCA_004027555.1 Craseonycteris thonglongyai
AGAGAGAGAGAGAGAGAGAGAGAGAGAGAGAGAGAGAGAGAGAGAGAGAGAGAAAGAGCGAGAGATACAGAGACAGAGAGAGAACTGAACTGGGGGAGCTCCCAGTTCAGCGTATGGGTCCTCACGGACTGGGGCCGGTCCCTGGGGCTGCAAAGTGAGCGCTTAACCCACTGAGCCATCCTGGCTTCCCCAGGTTTCACTTTTGATACACCAAATGTTCCAAGTAGTAAAAGCAGTATCATCTGCAAAGAGACTAGAAAACAATGTTAAGAAAGATTCCTGAGGGGAAGCCGGGATGGCTCAGTGGGTTAAGCGCTCACTTTGCAGCGCCGGGGACCAGGGATCGAATCCCGGCCCCGGCCGTGCGGAACCATATGCTGAACTGGGAGCTCCCCCAGTTCAGTTCTCTCTCTCCCTCCTGTCAAAAAACAATAAAAACAAATATTTTTTTTAAAAAAAGAAAGATTCCTGGAGAGAGTGGAAGTGAGAGAGACCAGACAAGAAACACATATATCTACTGAATAATATTGGTCCCAAAGGAGACGGGAAACCATAAATTTTCAAAGTCACCGATTAAAACTATTACAAGATTTTCTCCAGCAATGCTCAACTCTACTCACAGAAGTAGAGTATGAAAGATATGCAGATATATTGCAGAGTGGAATTCGCTAAGAATTAGTGTCTGAAAGCACAGCTGAAAGAGAGAAAGCTCTAAGCAAGAGACGGACTCCATGGGATATCAAGTGATGAAACAGCAGGAAGGAAAGTTAGGAGCAAAACACCCATCTAGCAGTAAAAGACATGGTAATGTACAAGATAGCTCAGTGTATTCACAGGCTTGAAACAGTAGAATGAAATGATGGAAAGGCAGGATTTCTGTTCTGGGAATGAGAATTAGAATCACAATTTCAGAGATGGTGCAGTTCAAGGCAGTATCTATGAAAGAGGTTTACTAATGTGGACTGGAGGTCAGGACAGTTTGTGCAGTTGTTTGATTAATATCTATCTTCTCCACTGAAAATTGACTTGCATAATGGCAGGGCTACTGTCTGGTTTGTCATCAATATGTTATCCTCAGTGCCAGTCATAGTGCCTAGAAATAGCAAGGGCTCCCTAAGCATAGCTTTTATGAAAGTGAATTCTGCAACTCAAGGACTTTCAGAGTAGTGTATGAATGGTCGTCCAGAAGTACTTTGAATTTGATAGTTGGCTAAATGATTGACGAAAAGTTCTTTCCCCCAACACTTCACTAATTGGTAGTTAATAACAATAGGAAAAGATGAGCTGATAGAACCAGATGGCATGGGCTCACATATATAGGATTGGGGGCTAAAAATAGGAGGAAAGAAGAGATAATTACTGACAATAAGCATTTTTTTGACTAGGATTCTGCAGGGTACTAGTATTGAGAAATCTATGAATATAACAGATATAGTCCCTGCTCTTGTCAAATTTTCATATTGTAGATACAAAACCTAAATTATTAAATTAAAAAATTGATGTAAATGTATTAAAAGATACTTATATAGGTTTGCAGATAAATAATCTGTGGGAAGATATATTAAGTGATAAAGAACAAGTAGCAATTAGATTGATGAAACAGATGGGGAATAGACTGGGAGGGCATAGTATTCCAGACAACTAAGTATAATGCTGCAGTTCAGAATGTTATAAATAATTGCTCCCCAAGGATTGTTTTGGAAATGTTACCAAAAAAAAAAAATTCTAAATTGGTTGAAGTATATTTTTACTGAGGTGCTCAGAACAAAACACAGAAACTAGTGTTTACTCTACTCTTTTCCTCCTATCGCACATTCAATCAGCAGGTCCAGTACCCAACATCTTCAAAATATATATCCAATCTGACCATATCTCATCATGTCCTTCACTACCACTTAATCAAGGCCACTTTCATCTCTCTTCAAGACCGTGGCAGTGTTTTAAACACTACTTCTCTGCTTTTTCAACTTTTCAATCAGAACGATCTTATAAAAAGGCAAGTCGGAACATGGCACAGCCACTTTTGAACATCCTAATCAATGGACTCCCAAGTGATCTTACAGTAAATTCTGAACCTTGCACAGTGATCTACAAAGATAACATTTCTTGTTTCTATATCAATCTTGGCCCACATGTCATCATTTCCTCCCCAAAATGACTCACTATAGGCCATCTGGTTTGTTTTTTCATTCCTTGAGCATACAAAGCTCATTCCGGCCTCAGGGCATTGAGTACACTGCCTAAACTTTCCCTCAGGTACAGTAATGCTTTGGAATTCGAACTTAATCTGTCCCAGAACCCTGTTTGAGTCCAAAACATTTGAGTTCCAAAATGAGTGGGTGTTTGGATAAAGCTACGGGCCATACAGTCAATAGGTCCCTCTTGAACAACATATTAGCATTCGGATTCCAAAGCACCATTCGGATTCTGAGGCAAAATTTGCTTGATTTTATTATTCAGATTCCAAGTTGTTTGCATTTTCGGGTGCGTGGATTACAAGATATCACTGTATTTGAAAGCCTCATTTATTTTCATCATTCAAGTTTTTGGACTCATTTATGCCTTGAATCTTTACCTTCCACCCAAAACTTCTGTCTCTGTTTTGGGCTTTATTTTTATGATACTGTTAATGTTTGAATTTAAGTTACTTATTTACTTGCATACCTGTGTAGTTATAAACATACACATACACACATGTACAAACATGCAAATAAATAAAAATAGAGGAACAGGTAAACAATAGAAATACTTCTTCCCCCATTATATTGTAAATCAATCATGACAGACAATATTTAGCTGACTTGTTCAATCTTGTTTCTTCAGCTTGAGATCTGTATCCAATAAATGCTTGACAATGGTATTCAATAAATAATAGAGTGTTTCAAAATAGCATGTTTAATGACTACACTTTGATACTAGGTGGTCCTTTCTAAAATCAGTTTGTTAATTTCATAACTAAATATGTCATTAACCTTTCCTTTGAAAATTATCTTAGAAACTACAGGCTGTTTGTGATAGTCTCTATTTTCTTTTGCACATATTTTGACCACCACCATGTCTTTCTTATGTTGTTCCTTCTACTTTTGTTACCAAAAATAAAAGGGGGTTTGTTTGCTCACATGCATCAAAGCCAAATGAAATATGAATAGGGGTTTGCAGTAAGAAAAATAATGTTTAAGAATATGGCACCAAGCACAGCACACGGGTGAACTAGAACTCAATGGCCTTGCTCTTTGATAGCCTATTGGGGATAGGCTATATAGAGCAGCGATCCCCAAACTTAGTGGCACCAAAGACCAGTTTTGTGAAAGATAATATTTTCAAGTAGTGGGCGGGGAGTAGTTTCGGGATGCTACAGGTGCATTACATTTATTATTCACTTTATTTCTATTTTTATTATATTGTAATATATATTGAAATATACAACTCACCATAATACAGAATCAGTGGGAGCCCTGAGCCCATTCTCCTACAACTAGATGTCTCCATCTGAAAGAGACATGTCCAGAAGTAGGAAATAAAATAGTGGACAGGCCACATGCAAATAAGTGCCAGATTCTGACTTAAAGCCTGCCAGCAGATGCAGCTGCACAATTGCAATACATCAACTCATTTGCTACTATAAAGCCTGTTATCAGATGCAGTTTAATTGTCACTTGCCATTCACTGATAGGGTTTTGATATGAGTCTGCAACCAATTGATTTATTATGGTCTGTGTGCAGTCAAACCTCCTACAATGTTAATATGTATTTACAGCTGCTCCCCAGCACTTGCTTCACCACCTCAGTTCTACCTCCCATCATCAGGAATTAAGTTCTCATAAGGAACATGAAACCCAGATTTCTTGCACATACAGTTTATAATAGGGTTCATACTCCTATGAGAGTCTAATGCCACCATGTATCTGACAGCTGGTGGAGCTCTGGAGGTAATGTGAATGATGAGGAGTGGCTGTACGTACAGATGAAGCTTCAGTCGCTTGCCTGCTACTTACCACTTGCTGTATGGTCATTTCTAACATGCTGCCACAGAGTAGTACTGGCCCATGGCCTACAGGTTGGAGACCCCTGATACAGAGGAAACATCATTAGTCATGGTGGCTAAGGGCATTGGGGCCATGGGCTCTACCAACTGGTCAAGACTGGGGTATGGAGCAGTTGGTCATTTCATCAGGTCCTGATGTCAGTCATGGCACCATTCTGTCTGGTCTCCATAGGCTGTGGCCTGTAGGGTTGGTCCATCTTCATGGGTCTGAAGCTCAAATACAACTGAGGTTACAAGGTTACCTTTAATTTGACTAAAACTGTTTCTATGGTCAAATGACCTGAGGCTTTTATCCTAAAATTGTGTGATGCTGACCAAAATCTGATGTCTTAAGGGCTTAATGGTTAAGGGACTGGTCATGCAGTTTATAGAAGGTAGAAGGGTAAGGAAAGGAAAGAAGTGAGTACAAGGCTAATTTGAATCAAAGAGAAGAGAAAACATCATTAGAAAGAAGTAAAGTTTTTGCATAATTATACTTTCTATATCAGAAAATTAGGCTTGAATCGTATTTTAAGAAGAATTCCTATTTCTTGTAGTACAAGAGAATTTTTCCATCCTCTAATTGATAGTAGCTCACTATTCCATCAGCGTCAAAATATTTTACTTATGCTTTCACTGATAATTAGTATTCTGTATTATAGATATGTTGCTTATGGTGTGTCCTTATAAAAGTATAAGCTCCTCGATGGCATGATACATATACACATTTAGAAACAAAACAAGCAAAGAAGAAAAAAAAATTAAATATCTTTTTTATTAATCTGTTGAGCCTTATTCAAACCTAGGTGCTGTTTCACTGTTTTTCTCTCTTCTTTGAATCATTTTTCCCCATCCAACTAAAATGATGCACACTTTAATATGTACAAGTTGGAAAAAATCCATTGGAATGAGTTTGCATTTGATTCTGAAGTGTTGTTTTTTTAGTTTTGGGTTTTTTAAAATTAATTTAAGGGAGAAATTAAATGTTATTGAATTAACTTCATTGTAATATGATCGGTTTGTCTAATAGTACAATAATCAAGTTGCTATGTGATAAAAAAAAAGAAAAGAACAAATTATAAAACAATATTCAAAATGTGTAAATGTTTTAACATTTACTATAATTTCAAATATAGTTCTAGGACCAAACATTGTTCTTTATCTTTTTCCTGCCCTTCCTATATTTTTGGCATTGATGTAATGAATAATTAGGAACAGATTTCTGTGAGTCTCTGTGAATTTCCAATCTAATTATAAATCCTGAAGCAAATGTGTTTCAATACTCTGATTGCAAACAAGCTAACTGACATAATATTGAAATAAATTAGTTCATTTATGCTCAAAGGAGAAGTTTGTTTTGTTTCCATGTATTCCTTACAGATCCGGATATATAATTTCCTTCTATTGTGAAATTTCAAGGGAATGCAAAGTAGCTCTAAATATTCCATTTAGAAAGCTCTTTAAAGATACCTTATGGCTATATTGCAGTATGTTTATGTAGCCCAGGGCATAAAATGTTGCTAATCTTAATCTTTATATTTATTGCAATATAATTAATTTACTTCAAATAGCTCAATCAGGGCTTCATCAGACTTTTTTTCTCTTTAATATTATTGCCTTGAGTCGGTTTCCTGAGAACATTCTCAATCTTTGCTTCTAAGCTGTGGAACTTAGTGGTAACAGGACTAGAAGGAAAAAAAGAAGAAACAACTCACACTGTATTCCTCAGAAGAAATATGAAGACTAGCTATACTGTTATTTATATGTCAGTTAGTATCAGGTTTAGATTTTGAAATATAATTTAGCATTTTGTTTTGTTTTGAATATTTTTTTAATTAACCCAGGTTTTAGGAATATATTTGAATGTATATCTATATGGTAGATATATGCCTATTTTTCAAATTATTTTTAAGATACACACATATTCTATGTAGCACATATTGGCTTTTATAAGTTATGGTTTACCAGCTTCTATTTTACACAGTAGTTTAATATAAGCATTTATTCCTAGTATTTCTAAAGTGAGTCACACTCTGACTCAAGAAGTGCATGCTTGTCTATAAAATTGGTGTTTTTGTTGGAATAGAATCAGTAATCCCCAAGGAGAATTAAAATCCCCCATTATCCACTATAAAAATTAAATATCTTTTGTTCTCTTAGTCCACTGAAAAGCCATGTAATCATTCCCAATGAATATGAATGCTGATAATCCAAACCCTGTCCAACAGGAATTAGCCTGTAGGGTCTCCCCAGTAGTCCACAGCACTCATCCAGAGAACTAATACTGATCTTTCCCTTGCAAGCAACCTCAATGCTAAGTGCTGAGACTGTCTACTCAAAGTCTCATTTCGTATTAAAAGACCTTTCTAAGGACTGAATGTATTCTGTTGTTCTATAATTATCAATTTGGAAGTGAATTTTAGTCATCTTTTTTTCCTCCCCATAATGCACTGTATACTTGCCCAACTCATTCAGAGTTATTCCCATCAACACTAGCACACTCTAGAATTCTAGTAAAGGGCTTTTTTCTCTTCTAGCTAGCCCCTCTCTCATTCCCCTTACTCATTTGGGTTCCAGAATAAGTTTGTGTTTAAAGTTATCATTAGAAAGCAATGCATACAGATTATGATTTTATATATATATATATGCCTTATTTAGATAGCTTTGTTATTTACTGTATTGTTAGATGGACTGTATCATTCAATCCTCATTTTGAGCCTCTAAAATAAAGATTATTACGTTCATTATATTGGTTAGGGAAGTATGTTTCAAAAATTGTTGCTTATCTAATGATACAGAGCAAATAGGTGGTAGGACCTAGTCTTATCAACTCCAAAATCCTAATATTACTGTCTGTGTTTTGTCAGAACCTGAATAAACCATGTCAAAATGCAAAGGTACATTTGAAATCAGTGTTTCTGTATCTTTCTGGTCAAGATGAAGAGAAGTAAATATGTACCCCTAAACTAACCTTGCCCACTTGACCATGTCAATAATACTAAACTATACATAGTGTGAAAATGCTAGCAAAAGTTGGCATATACCCAAGAGAAAGCAACGAATAAGTGACTACGTTTTAGGAAAGTATAAAGCTTTCTTTATGAAACAAAAATGTGCATTTTAAAAATCCAGCAAGTCTCTTAACACTTATTCATCTATATAATTAAGTTGTATGATTTTCATTACAACTTCCCTAAAGGTGAATTATATTATATTTATATAATAGTTAGAAAATGGATGAGCTCGATGAAATGAGATGCAAGTAAAAGTAATTTGATAAGAGTTCTCTAAGGGGGCTATTAGGAAAGCAATTTTTTTTCTCTCATTTCAATGATAGAAATAATATATAATGATGTAAAATATGAGAATAGTACAAGAAATTATTAATTTCACCTTTGTTTATTTTAAAGTATAGGGTGCATGGTGGGTTATTTTTTGTTGTTGCTTTGCTTTTTAAGTTTGTTTATTTATATATCAATTTATTTTTGGTTTTAAATTATATTTTATTACCTTCAAATAAATTAAAGTCTTCATATTTGGCATTTTCTTTTCTTTAGAATCTGTATATAAAATTTCTAATACATGCATACATTTTATATTTACCTGTATTCAAAGAATATATTCAATGAGCACTATTAAAGACTGAGGTTTATGTTACTAACTTCATTTAACAAAGTGAGAAACTATGTTAAGTTTTTTTTTTTTCAGATTTATTTTTGTTATTTTTGACAGAGAGAGACAGACAGAGAGAGAGGGAAGGGCCCAGAGCAGTCTCCACATAGTGGCACCTCATTAGTTTTTTCACAGTTTGATTCCACAGGTGGGTTTGGGGCTGTGCAGGGCAGGATCTGGCTGGGGGCCTCTCCTTTGGGGAGCTCGCCCCAGTGAAAACTGAACTGGGAGAATACCCTAGGTCAGCACATGGGTCCGCATGGGCCGGGGCCTGGACTTGATCCTTGGACCCTGGGGCTGCAAGACAAGCACTTAACCTGCTGAGCCATCCTGGCATTCCTGACTGTGGTAATTCTTAAACAAATATGTCTCTTATGTAAGTATAAAAAATGGTAACGATTAACCAATTTATAGTGCGGTTTTTGATATTACAGCTTATCAAAGTGACCAAACTGTCATAAAAACACAATACTAATGAAACCAAAATACAGCTAATAAAGTAAATGAAATGCTTTGAAAAATCATGTTTTTGGTGTATATGCATGCATGCATATGAGAGTGTGTGCTTGTGTTTGTGTTAAAGAAAATTTCTATTATACTACTTTTCTTACTATTTAAGATGGTTCTAAAGAATGAAATATCCTTGACAGAGATAAATTTGAGAAAAGCCAAAGTTGTAAATGATATAACATGCAAAGTAAAATGTACTCTATACAGAAGTATATATGACTCTTAACATTTACCGGTAATTTGTTTTCTGAGTTACTATAAATTATTTTGTTAGCATTTTAATATCCTATTAGTATTTATACCAATATCCAGAGTTAAATTATTTCAGATGGGGAAAAAATAATAAAAATATATAAAAATATCATAAATTATATACACACACACACACACACACACACACATATATTATATAAATACATATTATATACACATATATAGTATGTATATATCCACATACCTTTTGTTTTGTTTCAACAGCTTCTGATTAAGAAAGACACATTGAATCAGTGTTTCTCAAATTGCTTGCAATTGTGTGCACCTTTGTTTGTGTGACCTGGTATTTATTAAGATACTACTGAAGATATTTTTCTCCAAAGTCATGTTTCATAGTGACACTATAATAGCAACAAAGACTATATTAAAAATTCACATCTATATTTATGGCATAAACATTTTTTAAGAAAGTAGCTTCTGTATTTCTATATATTCCATGTATAAAGAACTATGGAGTCATGGCGATCATCTTTTAAATTCTAGCTCTATCAGTTATTAGCTAAATTATTGTGAGCAAGGACTTTATTTTTTTAAGATTCAACTTTGTCAAGTGTGACTAATGGGAATAATAATTTTTACAATAGACTAAATTTTTACTTAAACCATTCTTGCCCTTGAAATTATGGAAAATTTAATTCAAACTTCAAAATCTTATCTTTGTTTTGTCTCTCAATACTTATAAATGTCTGACTTTATTGGCTTACAATCATCTTTGTCTCCTTTCATATTTGTACACAAGTCATAGCTTTTCTTTATCTGGTTAACCCTTGAAGATCTGTGGGTTAATGGAGAAAAGTCACTTTATTTGATGCATTAACAGCCTCCTTTCAGGCTTAAATACATTTTTTTTTGTCATCTAGTTATCATTGCTTTCTGCTCCACAGCCTTCCAAGTGTCTCTGAGCCAGACCCATCAGTCTATTCCCCTGGAAAGCATATCACAGAATCACCCTCTGCCCCTGATTCTACACACGTGCATGTGTACATGTGCATACATATTCTTTAGATGAGACAATTCAGTTAACAAATCTCTTCATCTTGTTCTATCATGTTGAATGGTCACTCTAGTACTAAAAGGGCCTTATGTTTTAAAAATTCGTAACAGTATATAGTGCTACGGCCAATGTGTTGTAGTTTTTCCTTCAGACACTGCAACCTTCATTCAATGGCACTGGCTAAATCTCATTATTATTAATATATATAAATAACAACTCCTACTATTTTCTGGCTAAAATCATCCAAAAAACACATCATCCTTTTTCCTAAGTTATACATTATTTTTGACAAAATACATTTGGCATTTTTGAAATGTTAGTTTATATGCTGAAAGTTACTTATCATTAAAGCCTACATATCCTCCAATAGAGATTTTGACCATGCATTAAAGTGTATAACCACTGTAGCATCTGCCATGTAAAATCAATCTTTCCTTTGTGATCTTGGTGATATCAACTGATTTAATTTTAATAGGACAAAAAAGTTTCTATATTTCAAGTAAAGATTGATTTTTCTGATTTTATCATATTAAGACCTACAAGAGCTGCCTTTGCATAGGAATAAATTATGACAACAGTTGTGATAGCACATAAAATAGAAATAACAATGTCATATTTATTAAAAATTAAAGTCCTAGCCAGAGGTTATATAGTTTAAAAGTAAGTAGGCAGACAGTGTCACTAAAGACATTATCTATTAATAGCCACATTTCTCAAAGTTGTTTTTGCTTTTTCCTTGTTTCCTACTTGTAGCATTTTGCTCCTATAGTTTACATTAAAGATCTTACTTGATTATTATTTTGTAATATTTAAATATATCATTCTTATTTAGAAAATAAAGAGAAAATAAACAATGAAAAACTATTCAATAAAATTTGAGAATCATGTGTGTGTGTGTGTGTGTGTGTGTGTGTGTGTGTGTGTTAGAGCTTTGGAGGCATGGATGAAACTTTGAAGTACTTTTGATAAGCCATGCTGTAGTGTCCATTAAGCATGGATACTGCTAACCTAGAAGCTATACCAAACCAAAGTTTTAGATGCTATTTTTTTCTACCGTTTTAACCAGTGTGATAGTTTTTAAACTGTTGTTATAGTTAGCTAATAAATAATATCCATGTATAGCTAAGGAGTCAAATAGCTCAGACCATGTGCAAGCTGATTTTTGGATGTTTTAAGTAGCAGAGATTCAAGAAACACAACCATGTTGCTGGTGGTTATTAAAGCTTCTTTCTGAGCAAATAATCTAGTTTATCTCTAGTGTGTCAGATTTAAAAATGAATGAACACTTTTTTCTCCTAAAGATCTACCCAAGAAAATATCTGTAATGTGAAAATAATTTTACTTTAACATTTATTCAAAAGGGTTTGTTTAGCAACTACTATGTTCAGGTAGGTGCAGGTTTGTCACTGATCCCTTTGTTGAGGTCATGGTAGTACTACTTGCATTTTTCTTATCTCTTCACCACTGATGGCATTTTTTCCCAACATGATTTGTAGTACCTCTCATGTGTAAATGATTGTATTTTCCAACCCTAATGAACTCAGAATGGCTATGTAACTTATTTTGATCAATTTAATGATAGCAATAGTAATATCATGTGTCACTTTTCATTGGAATAAGAACTAATTCATATCTGTTAAAACTCTGGTTCCTGCTGTCATAAAGATCAGAAAATTTCCAGTTAGATGCAGCACCACAAGATTGAGCCCCCAAATGATGCTAACATGGAACAGAGCCTCATTCAACACACTGTGACATGTAGCAAAGATTTTTAGTGGTTTTGCATTTCAGAAAACCTTTTCCTTTCCTTTTCTATTTCCTGAAGAAACAATGTTATATATACAATATGCAAATATGCAGCATATTATATTAATTTCTTTATGTTTTACAACACATACTAGCTTTAAATACTAAGAATTTAAGTGTTCTCTTCCTAGTATATTTTATTAGTGATGAAGGAACTCCCTCCTATTTATTTTATAATTCCCATTATATAAAGTGAATTTGGAATAATCCCAAATTTAGAAAAATGATGGAAAACTTAAATATTGAAAATATTATTTGAAAAATAACAGTACCTCACTATCTCCTAAATCAAAGCTAAAATAATCAAGAAGTTGAAGATCTTGAAAATTGCAGGGTAGATGCTGCCAATTATATTTATGAAAACTGTAATTATACCTAAGATTATTTTTTGGAATAGTCTTGAAAAATATTACATTTTTAATAAATAGTAAGCCATTTTAGTATCCTAACATTGGTATAATTTTTCAATATTACAAACTACTACTTTTTTTTAAAACATCAAAAAACAATAAAATTGTATTTGCTATCCCATATTTCTTGGATTTTTAAATTATAACAGATTTTAATATGTTGAAATGAAAATTGTTAAGGTTATTAGCTACAAATACTTAAATAAATCTGGAAGTTATTTTGTTCTTTACTGTAATTCCACTTAAATGGAGAAAGACAGAAAAGAAAAAAAACAAGTGAACAAAAAACCCTGCTTTGTGAAAAGCAACTAACAGTGATCCTAGTCTTGGCTCTAAATAGTCAGTAAACAATAGAGCCAGCCTGGATCCATGTTAACTGGCACTAAATCTCAACTCTGTCATTCTGATACATATGTGACATTGAGCAAGTTACTTATTCATCCTGTTTGTGCTTCCTGCTTTATAAATGAGGATGTTGTAGTAGTTGCCTCATAAAAAGAGTTGTATTAATTGAGCCAGTTCATGGAATATGCTTAGAGCAATAGCCTGTGCACTGAAATCACTTGACAGAAGTTGTTTTTTATAACCATAATAAGGAATACCAATTCATCATTCTGTCTATAATGATTCTCTAATAAAATTTTGGATTTTCTAGTGTGACTTGTGACCTGGTCTGGAAGGTAGTTGCTAAGTACTCTGAAGCCTGAAAGGACACAAGATATTCATGTTTGTTTTATGAGCACATTACCTTCCCTCAGCAGGAAAAAAACAGCATAAGTGAAATGAAGCAACAGCCTTAGTTAAAACTGAAAAGAGAGAGAGAAAAAAATGATTTTACTTGGCTTTAAGGATATATAAGAATTGATTACTATAATTAAAAAGAGCATATTAATCTCATAGCTTGTAGTAGTGAAGTACATTACATAGTTGCTCAGACATGCAATTTGAAGATCTTGGTATTAAACTTGGAAAAGAAAAAAATAGTATAGCAAGGCTAACCTCAAAAGTAGAATATTGTTTTATTTTTTTTTTCCTTTGTAATTATATTCTGTAATACAAAATTAAGCAACAACTTTCCAGGTACATTACTGTCATCTAATTCTTAATAACTCATGGGAAGGAGAATGAGTAGCACAAGAGAGTTTTCCTAAATAATAAGGTAGTTATTTAGCCCACCCAGCGCTTTGAGTGGATATTAAAAAATGTACATAGGATGTTTTTGGAAAAATGGTACTGCTCAGCAAACAACAAAAAATCTGACTTATTAATTCTAATGAAAGAAGAACAAAGCTGTAAATATCACACTTCCAGATTTCAGAGTTTATCAGAAACCTATTCTAATGAAAACAGTATATAGTACTGAAGTGAAAACAGACAGATAGACAAATGGACCAGAATTGAGAGCCCAGGGATAAACCCACACAAATGCAGTCAACAAATATTTGACAAGAGAGCTAAGAATACTCTTCGAGGAAAGGAAAGCATCTTCAACAAATAGTGTTTGGTAAACAGGATATACACATATCCTCTTACCTAAATATAAGCTTGACTAGAGCTGTCTTTTTTTCTCTTCTGTTTATATCTACATCTCCTGAAATGCTGCTCAGTAAATATCTATTGAGTAAATAAAAATTACCCCACATATTTATCTATGAAATTTGGATCTCAAATCTATATGAATGCTTTAGAATATCTTTTATACATATAAAGTTGAATCAATTTTAAAGAATAATTTTAATAATACCAGATGATGTTATATGTATTATACTGTATTTCCAGCCTTTTTTTTTTTGAGTAATTAAGTAAACAGTCACTTTGTAAAACTTAGAAAAGTTTCATTCACAGAAGACTGGGACACACAAATAATACTTTCTGTTTTTACAATTTATTTATGGCTGATATTAGAAATCTATTTATGCTCACTTCAAATACGTGGACCACTTTTTGCCCTACAAATATATAGTGTTAATATATTTGTAGAGCATAGTGTTACAGAAACTTTGACAATCTGCTAGCATTTTCCTGTTTAATTTCATTTATATTTTTTATCAATAAAAGAGGTAATAAAAAGAAGTAATAAAATCATCAAGTCAAATGGTTAACATTCTGTGACTTCCATAATGATACATTAGTACTTATTTTATTGACCTTGACAGTCAAACATACATGCATTTTATAAATGAAGAGGTATTCATAAATTCAAGTGAGTCAGCATTGCTTCTATGAGTAGATAAAAAGACTTTACTGCATAATGGAGAAGATACATCAATTGCATAGCCATAGAATATATCTTCAACCTTATTCAATGCAGCAGTGAAAGTCACCCTTTATAGAGCGTTTTTGCTTTTTCTTTATGCTATTTCAAATATTAGGGCTTGTTATATAATTGGGCTCTTCACAAACCTTAGATGTACAAAGATAGACAGAACTTTACAGATTAAATAATATAATTCTTTTCTTTCACTAGTGATGTCAAAGTGCTTTGTGTAATTTTTTTTCTTTCTTTTTTTTTTTGACAGAGAGAAAGAGAGAGAGAGAGAGAGAGAGAGACAGAGAGACAGAGAGAGACAGAGACAGAGAGAGAACTGAACTGGGGGAAATCCCCAGTTCAGCACATGGGTCCGCACGGGTCGGGGCCGGGATTTGATCCTCGGTTTCCAGCGCTGCAAAGTGAGCGCTTAATCCACTGAGCCATCCCGGCTTCCCCACTTTGTGTAATTTAAAATACCTTGTCTATTTTATTATTCTAATTGCTTGCTCTCTCTTTACCTCAAACAATTGCATTGCCATCAGCAGTCCCAAATCCATGGAAATTTCTTTTCCAATTTCAAAAGTATCCTGCTTAGTTACCACATAATATGGCATCTTTTCAGGATTGATTTAACTATTGATAATATTTGAGATTTTGGAAAACTTCATATATGTAGAAATTCTCAATAGTATTATTTTCTAAATTTTCCTCAACACTTTAACAACATCTTAGTCTCTTTCATGGAGTCCTGTTTCTCCTTTGTTCTTAAGGAAGGGTTCTTAGATCCCTTACTTAGTGTTCTTCCTTTTCACAATCGACTCTCTCTTTGGATGACCTCTTCTGAGAGGATCACCTCTTCTGAGTTCCAACAAATTATCTTTTCATTTACAATCCATTTTCAAATAAATACTACTCTCCCCATGGCTTCAAATACCACCTACATTTTAATTAACTCATAAATTGAATCCATGTCCTGAGGTTCCAGACTCATAGGTCCAACTACGTAGTTAGCACCTGCAATTGGAGGTCACATAGTTGTTTCTCAGACTCAGTAGATCCCAACCAACTCATTACTGTTTCACAGACACTATACCATTTTTTTTTTCCTATTTCAAAAAATGTAATCAGCATCCACTTGATTATTCAAATCAGACAATGGAAAAATGTTCCAGATTTGTTAGTTAAAAAATTCTGTCTGCCCTATTAAAGTTATCTTCATCATAGCTTCTTTTCTAAATGTCCACCCTCACACTTTTTT
The DNA here is from genome assembly GCA_004027555.1 of Craseonycteris thonglongyai. NCBI lineage: Eukaryota > Metazoa > Chordata > Mammalia > Chiroptera > Craseonycteridae > Craseonycteris > Craseonycteris thonglongyai. Next base: position 24,282 of record PVKE010012074.1, read on the forward strand.
ACCTGAAAGATAATTTTTTTAATGCAAAATTTTACAATATCTCAAATGGTTTCTCAACAGCCTATTCTCAACACTGTTACCAGAATACTCTCTAATATCTGAAATTGTTACATAGTAGCCTTGCTTAAAATAGCCTCCCTGTTATAGTTCAGACTCCTTAAAAGAGCATGCAGGAGTCTCCATGAACAGATCATTACCCATCATACTCCTTCAGCAGCCTCTACCTGAGGGATGATGCAACATGTACGAGTATAGGACTATATCTAACTTATTACCTTTTTTATGCATTTCTACTGTATTGTGGCTCTCTGGAATGATCATTTCTCCTCATAAAATATACTACCAACTCTATCCTATTGTACAACTCATTCTTTTAGTTCTGTTTTTATACCATCGGTGAATATTTCCTGTCCTTGCCCTGATCCATATGTCAGTTATCACCTCATCTGAAGTGTCCTCAGGCCTTACAAATGAATACCATACCTAAGATTGTCTATCACCACATGTTTTGTAGTGGTGTGCATATATGTCAGGATTTCTCATTAGCCTTATTATCAGGCATCTTTTGTCCCTAAATTAGCTGTCCTCAGCACACTCTAGACAGAAGGCAATAAGAATCTGTTGAATGAATTAATGGTCCTAATTGGGCAATGTTCCTTACTATTATCCAAATCACATAATAGGTTCATAGTCTTAAGCCACTAGTTTTTCTCTTTTTCTAAAATATAACTTTTGGCACATTTTTTCTAAAACCACAAAGGTATTTTTAGTAGTGATATAATATACATGTGCTACTACATGATGCATTAAAATGTTATTCATATATGTATATATATGATGTACAATAGCAATTACTTAATGAATAACATTAAGAGATATTTCAAAACAGCTCTTAGGCTTTAAGACAAAAATCTTGTGGAAGTAAACAATAAAATAAAATACTAGATTGATTTTGAGTACATAAGAAAAAATTAACTTTATTTGATTGTTTTAAACTCAATTATAATGAAACGTTTGGAATTGGGAATTAAGATAAACATAAAGTGATAACATTTAAAAATGTTTTTATGATTCATATGTACTTCCTAACAGAACAGAAAGTAACCTTGGAAATTTGAAACTTTCCATTTTATTTCCAAATTTTGTGTTAATCTCACCAAAATGACACTAAAGAATGCATTCAGGTAGTGAAAAATGTCATTTAAAAAGCAAGCAGATGGTGCTTGCTTGTCTTATCAGACACACAGTATGCAATGTGTTTCAAAGAGGACAAATTGAATTTAAATGTCCAGACAAAAAAATTATTGTATGTCCACTGATTAGATATTTTAAAATGATAAAAAGCCAAAATGTTTTATGATTTTACATTCTGAAAGTCTCATTTCAACCTTGGGAGAACAGGTAACAATTGTGAGTTTTAATACACTGAGCATCATAGCAATTTATTGCTAACAGGAATCCATATGTCATCCTATACTACTTTCTTCTTCAAAATAGCAATGCAGAGTCCTAGGGACAGAGAGATGAAATGCTGATTGATAGATTGATCAATTAATTTTATTTCTTCAAGATTTCTTATAGTCTTTAATATTCTGAGTTCTGAATTTTATGGTAGAGATTTAGAATGACTATATCCCAAACACTTTATGAAGGCACACTTCTCATTTAATTTTATGTTTTTGAAAGAAACAAGAGCATATTGAGTTTAATACTTTTAATACTTGTGACTTCATTTTGTAGCCAGAGAATCTTAAGACCAGCAGCTTTAAGTGTTGAATACATTTCTGGGCCACAAAACAAATAAACAGAGAAGCTAGGATTCTCTTCACTCATAATCAAATGCTCTACCCACTAAAACAGTATGCCTGCAAACACAATTTCATTTTTAATTAAAATATTTAATTTAAGCAGAGTAAGTTTCACCAAATTAAATGTTATGAACAAAAATAACAAACACTAAAGTTTTAAGAATCCAGTTATAGATATCTTTACTATTAATGTTTCCACTTAATATCTTGTGGAGTACTTTCTAACAGGCAACACTATCTCTCAAATTAGTAGGTGGGATATTCATTTATTTTTAAAGTACACATTTAAAAAATATAATACATGTTCCAGAATGTTAAAAAAAAATCTAAGAACAATTAGTGATTGTTTTCTATGCTATAAATCAGAGTTTAACCATAAAAATCCTTCTTGTACATTATCAAATAGTTTGACCTAAATTAAATCACAAGGGAAGCTGGGATGGCTCAGAAGGTTAAGTGCTTGCTTTGCAGCCCAGTAGCCTGCAGATCAAATCCTGGCTCTGGCCCATGGAGACCCATGTGCTGAACTGGGGTGTGCCCCCAGTTCAGTTCTTGCCGAGGCCTGTATGGAAGGCTCCCAGCCCAGTTCCTGCCCTGCGCAGCCCTGTGCCCACCTGTGGAGTGAAACTACCGGTATATGGAAAACTAAAGCCGTCACCTATGGAGACTGCTCTGGGCCCTCCCCCTTCTCTCTGTCTTTCTCTGTCTTTCTCTCTCTCTGTCAAAAACAATAAAAATAAACATTTTAAAAATAATAATAATAAAATAAATTAAATTAAACCACAATGTATGTTAATACATTACCCCAAAAGTCCATAGATGTCTGTTCTTTCTTGAACTGGCTTTATTTATATATATTTTTTTTGACCAGCTAAACAGTGAGATAATTCTGGAATTCTACTAGATCTTTGCTTTCCAGTCTTTATTCATCTAAGAAATGTTTTTTATTATATCCTTTCACTATTATAAACTTAATTATTGCTCTTTCCTTGTGAACAAAATTGCAAAATGTGCTTGCTTCTTGTCATTGATGCGTATAATCATTTAAGAAAGAAATTGGCAGGATATATCTGAAATTTTGGCTCTGTAGTTTGAAGACACTGAATATGCTTATGTATAGGCAGGTGGCAAAATGTGAATTCAAAACTACATTCATTATGTTCATTTACTTTACCATTTAGAAAGCACAGATGTTAACTATATAACAACAAGGTGGTTTTATTGTAATCACCTGCTGCTAGGGTCCCTCCTGGCACAGTAGCCAAATGGATTCTTGTTTCCTCCTCATTTACAAAGTATTTGTTACTTGATGGCTCAAAACAAAACTGAAAATTATTTTTCCTTCATAAGAAGTACTTAAAACAAGATAATTTTGAAGAAAATCAGTATAAAATTGGATTGCAAGCTATCATAGTTAATTGTATACATTCATCATAATATGATTGTGTTGAGTTTCAGCTTAAAAAACTAGTTCTCTCTCATGGTTTATCTTTTGATTTGGTATTGTTAAGGCAGAATTCCTTGTATTCACTGACAATTCTGAAAAAGATTACTTGATTCTTTTTTCTTTTTCCTCTCACAAAATGGAAAGTATTAATTTTGTATTATGTGTGCTGGCTAATTAAAATTAATATTTTAAAGAGCTTTTGTGCTTAACTATCAGAACATATATAAATATGCACTCAGCAAATATTTATATAAAATGTATATTACATAACATGTATAATGTATGTATAATGCATATGTATATTGTAAAGATGTTTTTAGTAATGCACTACTCAGAAGTTTTATCATCAGAGAAATACTTGATCTAAATTACAGAAAGAGTGTTCCCGAAGGTAGAATGCATTTTCTTCTATCCTCTCATTTCTGTTGTGACTGATGCTTTTTACTCCTTGATTTTTTTGCTCTTTGGATTTTATTTCTCAATTATCCTAAATTCACTACCCTTGACATCTAGAAAGTGCAGAATTCTAAAAGTTTCTTCCTCTCATAACCTCTCTTCACCTGAGACCTGGTGAAGGACCCCAGCCTCTGGCATAATGTTGATTTTACTGGAACTGGCCCCTGTCTATAGCTAGGCTGAATCAAAACACTTGACTATCTCTCTGTTGATCTTCCTTTTAGTTTGTATATTTACAAGTTTATAGGACACTGTAATAACTAATAAACTTGTGTTTTTCTAATGAGATTGAATAAATACCATAACTGTGAAGATAAACTTAGGTACAAGATATATATATTTATTCAATTACTCATAAAAATGTGTTGAACATCTATCATTTGCTAAGTATGCCTAAACTTTGGCCTAGAAAGATTAATGGTATGTGACATTCTCTCAGAAAAAGTATAATCTACTGGAAGAAATCACAGAGTCTAAAACTAGCAAGTAAGTTTTCTAAAGAGTCAATGCCTTTTTTATAGTTAAAAAATACTCACCTCCCAAATAAAACATTCATTTTAAATATATGAATCTTAATATGGTCCAAGAGAACCTATCAAATCTTCATTTAACTCTTAATTGTCTTTAATTAGACCTTTTAGTCAAATGCCATTATTTTTAAATTGTTACACATATATAAACTTTCTATTTATAAAGCCTTTGGTTTTTTGTAAATCATCCTTTGAATTCTAAAAATTAAGATTCTTTAAGAAAATTTAGGTCCTTTTTTACTTTATGTTATTCAAAATAAAATTTCAGGGAAGTATTTTGATTAATACTGCATAAAATAAAAGAGACCAACTCAGTGAACAAACTGCCTATTATTTGTTAAATAAGTTATTTAACAAAGAAAACTAACTATTGCTTGTTTCCAATTGACATTTTTAGTTCTCATCACAAAATAAATCTTGTATTAAGCCTCAATAGTGTGAGGATCAAAGTAATCACTAGAAGTGGTACCCCCGCCCCCACAAAATGAAATTCTAGCATTAAAGGAGGTTACAATTTTCTTAGGAAATATATCTAATAAAAATAATTGGTAAGAAAAAAGGCACCTATCAGTAGATATAAAACTTATATAGCAAAGACAGTTACATTTGTGGAACAGAGAGTCTGTAGTTTTGGTGTGTAGCTCCTTTGAGCTCAAAATAACAATGAAATTTTGAAGGCCCTCAAAGGAAAAGGGATTATTCCATAACTAGAAATGTGTTACTCTAAGATCAACAATGCACACTAAGATCCAATTATTTGAGATAATTGAAATAACCTGCAAACACTTGTGTTCTCAGATTCATCTGAAAGTAAACCCCTCTGTCTGTCTGTCTGTCTCATACACACACATACATACAGAGTACTTCAAATTTAATTTTCAGGTGTGGTCATCAACATTTATATTTCTATAAAATTTGAAAATTGTGCAGTACAAATAGTATTAAACACTTAAAATATAACACTGTGAATGAGTGTTGAGGATAGTTTGCAAAAATGAGACTACAGATAATCTTCCTGTCTAGAAATCTCAAATCAGTTGCCTCATTTTGTCATTGTAGAGTGCAGTTGATGCCTAATCTCAGTACATTATTAAATGGCCAGTGGTCCACACTTATTGTTTTATGATGGCCTCCCATTGCTACCACGTTTTGTTATGCTTTATTTTCTCCCCTAATGTCTCCTTTTAAATATTTTTTTTTAATTAATTTTTTGAAAGAGGGAGAGATACAGAGACACAGACAGAAAGAGAACTGAACTGGGGGAACTCCCCAGTTCAGCATATGGTTCCTCACAGGCCAGGGCTGGGGTTCCATCCTCGGTCCTTGGCGCTGCAAAGTGAGCGCTTAACCCACTGAGCCATCCCGGCTTCCCCTAATGTCTCCTTTTTAAAAAAGTATTTTTCACTTTTTTATATGTAGCAATATTTCTGCATTATATTTTTATCTCACCTCTCGTCATCGGGCAGGATTTTCATTAATTCTCAAGAACTATTAAAATTTTTCATGTAGTTTATAACACACTGTAATTTTTGTGTTGCTACAATTGTTATTAAGAGCATTTTATAAAACAGCTTAAGAAACACACTAATTATTTTATAGACCCCAAATTTGTTCCTGCCTTTAAATTTAGTTTTTCATATATTTTTTTTTCAACTTCAACTTTGGCCCTAAATATATTGTGTCTTTTTTGTTATGACCTATGTCTTTCATCTGTTTAATTAACTTATTCTATATGTCTGACACTTCAACTCTTGGTTATAACAGTGATACACCTTTACTTCATTCAGATTGCTTCACTGATGGGACATCACTATAACTTTGGCCTGTCTCCTTACATGTTTACTCAGATTTGGTTAATAATATAGTTATAGCATCATTCTGCATAAATTAGAGTCTTTAAAATTAAGCATGGATAATATATGTGAAACATCAAATTATTTGATATTGCAATATACTGATATGTAAAATTATTTATTTTAATATTACCCATTTTTAAGAAAAGCCAATTAGTCAAAATATATTTACAGTATTCAGAACTATAAAAGGCACTATTACACTGAGTGGGAGAGGACAAATAGACAGACACAAACTAATTGCATAAAATATTAAAAAAACAAATCATAATATTAGACCCTATAGCTGTGCCTAAAAATTCTTTCTCCTCTTTAGCCTCTATATAAAATATGTCAAAGAATAATTTAGGGTCAATTAACATATGATGCCCATTTATTACCCTTTGAGTTTTGTCTCATTATTCATCTTTCTAAGCTCTTTAAATTAAAAGATTCATTTTTACTTGGATAATCTAATTACTGTCTTTTAGTCTGGACTAAGGTTTTAAATGTTTTATACCCATTTAATTGCTCAGATACAACTCTTGGAGCTTTGGTTCCTATGCTAAAAGAAACCAGGTAGGCAGAGTGATATCATCTTTAGGTTAAACTAGCAAAATTGTAAACCAAATAATGAACTTAAAAGAGCCCCTATATGATTGTGGAAAAATACTACTGTGTTTTTGAGGGAATAACTGATGAAAACTTCACCTCAATTGTACTTCAACTTTTATAACGTCAAGATATAAAACTAGGAAAATTAAGCTTTACATATTAATGCCAGTAACATTTAATCTTGTGTTTGTACACTCCCCCATGCCCCAATAAATAAATATTTAACTAAAGGTATAGTATTCTGCTAAAATTAAATATTCTATAAGGCCCAAAAAGGAAAAAACAAACAAACAAAACATTCACTTAGATACCTGTCCCAACCTGCATGTTAAGGAATACCTGTGTTGGCATAGAGGTGAGTGATGGCCTCACTACATGCCATTATGTGTGTTTATTTGTTAGGGCTCACAATCTGAGCCCACCCCGAGAGTCATTTGTCAGATTTAGCACTACATCCCAGGGGATTCACCTATTAGAAAATGATTCACATTAATCTTGCCTACAGGACTGATGCCAGTTTTCTAATGTCTTATGTGTTTAATGTCTCCAATATTAGCTGTTGTTTCAGCAAGAGCACCTTCTTTCAAGTCACCAGTGTTTTCCTTCTAAGTTCTTGGTGGAGGTGGAGAGAAGGCTTCTGTTTGACTTATTTTCTGTCACTTAAACTGAGATTTAACAATTACCATTCAATAAGTGTATGAAGTAATATTGTAGCAAAACCAACAATAATGATATTCTGTAATCTACTAAAACTATAGATATATAAAGATAATGGATTATTAAGGAATGTACTAAATTAGTTGCTGCACAGCATATATCATCTTTTCAGCAATCTTGATATCATTCAGAGGTGAAACAGTATTGTACTATGAAATGACTCTGATTTAGGGAAATATTTTTGATAATCCTAAATGGATAACTATACTGACTTATTTTATTTGGGAAGCTAAATAAACAATCACTTGGACTAGGATGAAAATAGATGGCATACAGGTTTTGTTTGGGGACAAATTGCTGGTGTAACACAATTATGGAAGTGGAATAAGAGGTTGTCTGGGTTAAAATTCTAGACAAATATTTTGCAATATATAGGATGATATATGATGAGATGGCTATTTTTATACTTAGGGTATAAATATTTACATAAATAAATATTATTAATATATTATTATGTATCTCTAAGTTAATATGCCAACAATAAAAAGAGGCAACATGTTATTTTCTAGGCATATATAAATATCAGCTGAAATTAATAGATAATCTTACCTAGCACATGATATTTTCAATAGTATTCTGGTTATATCATTCTATTTAGATTTTTCAATGTTTGTAAAGTCATAATGTGTTTGAATATTTAAGAAAAATAGACATATATAATAAGACATTTTTGAAATTAAAATTTACAATATATTTAACAGCTTAGAAATGTATACGGACTTGTTAAATTTGAAGTTTAATATAGAGAATTTGGAAATGATTAAATCATCAGATATAATTTATAACTGGTTCAGACAAATAACTTTTTAAATGCTACTTGAATTTATTCATTGCATAATAGTTATGTTTATCTGCAATAGCAGATCTTAAATTTATAAAATTAAATTTAAACAGTACTACCTTATCCTATGAATATGCAGTTAGTATTTATGCTGGGATGGAGACTAGTTGCATGCAAGGTAAATATTATAAACACACAAAAATTTTGGTTATGTCTTTTTTTTGTTTTGAGACATTTTTTAGTATAAAGAAAATACTATTGTACTTTAGAGAATTGGTAAAGGTCTATCTTATAAAGTAGATAAAACATGAAATATGTAATTGATTTATCTTCTACATTTTTTGTCAGCAAAGCATGAACAATTTCACTAAACATAAGTATACAAAGGCTTTTGAAGTGGGAAGCATTTTAAGCCAATATTCAAAACATTTTAGTTTTAAAAACCAAATTCAAATACAGCACAAAATTTCTATACATAAAGCAAATCTTTCTACCATATTTCCATGAGTCCATTTAAACCTAAAGTGAATGTTGAGAAATTTTCTTCTGTTTCCATATCGTCTTACATAAATGACATTTGGAGTTTATACACTTAAAATATTTTGTGGTGCCAGAACAATCAATCCAGACATTAAAAACTAGTAAAAGCAATAATGTATCAAGGGAGCTGAGCAACCTCTTTTTCTTTCTGGCTAGATTGTAACTTTCCCTGAATTTGATGTATCAATTGTTGTACTATAATATATTCTTGGCTGGAGCTTAATGAAAAACTTTAGATACTAATTGTTTGAAGGCTTCAGGATTAATTAGACTTTCAGAAAACAGCACTTGCATTGATGATACCTTAGTACATGGTAATTCTTTCTCTAATACCGTGCTTCTTATCATTCTCTGTTTCCACTCTCTCTCCTTTCTTTATTGTACTCATTGTTATGAACATTTATATCCTCACTCCTTCACCTGACTTTCTCTTCCCCAAACTTTTTGTTCTCTTTCCTTCTATCACTTTGTCCTCTTTCTTTCATTGTCTTTTGCTCACTCTCTATTTCTCTTATTTTTCTATCTCATTCAATTGCTAACATATTTTTCTTCCTTTATGCTCTTCCATTAACTCTTCATTACACAGAAACAAATGTCTTTATTGAATAGGCTCCTTAGTAAAATTTGCATTTCTGACTTAACTAAAATTGAGAGAGGCAAAAATAAAGTATGATACGCTTTGCACTTAAACTTCTTTTCCATTTCCAGCCTGTAAGAGTCAGAGATCTTGCCAAAAACATTTTCTTTAATTATGAAATCTTGATATAGAATAATAAATTAAGCGTAATTAGAATTATATATAATTAAAATACACTATCTCCTCAGCACTCTGCTAAAATAGATTTTTAAAAAGGTCAGTTAGATAATACCAAATACCAAAGCCAAAAATTTCAATTTCTAGAGGTGTCTTCCATTTGCTATACAATGTATCAGTACATATTGGATTGGCCAAAAAGTAATTGCATTTGTTGTTATTATTGTTGTTGTTTTGTTTTTGTGCATAAATGGAAGGCAATTTTTTTATGGAAGACAAAAACTTTATTCAACAGTGTATAGTTCATTTTGTTCAAATATCTTTTGCCATCATTCAAGCACCTTGATGATTTTACACTCAAAACATTTTTTTTCCAGCAAAAAACAGTTTCAAGAATATTTTAATATCTTCATCAAAGGTAAACTTTTTACTACTCAAGGCATTCCCACCCAAAGAGAAGTAGAATTTTCAAAAATATTGTATATTTTGAGCTGCTTCCCAGGAACCAAACAATTAATTAAAATGTTTGCTATAGTCAATTTGATAAATTAAATGGTGCTATCAAACAGAAGCGTTGGTCCATAATTGGTGACTTGCAAAGGTGTTGTCTTCCACCAAGATAACACTAGACCACACACAAGTTTGGTCTCTTGTTAAAAGTTATTGTAGCTTGAATGGGATTTGTTACCACACCTACCATAGTCACCAGACATTGTACTGTCAGACTACCATTTGTTTTGTTGTTTGCCAAATGCCTCAAATGGAAAATGTTTACTTCTTTTTTTTTTTTAAATAACAGTTTTTTTTAACAAATTTTTATTTATTTATTTATTTTCGACAGAGAGAGAGAGAGAGAGAGAGAGAGAGAGAGAGAGAGAGAGAGATACAGAGACAGAGAGAGAGAACTGAACTGGGGGAGCTGCCAGTTCAGCATATGGTTCCAAACAGGCCGGGGCCGGGATTCGATCCCCGGTCCCTGGGGCTGCAAAGTGAGCGCTCAACCAACTGAGCCATCCCAGCTTCCCTGAAAAATGTTTACTTTTGATGAAGATATCAAATAATTCTTGGAACAGGTTTTCACCGAAAGAGACATTTTTGTTTGAGCATAGAATCATGAAGTTTCCTAAAAAATGACAAAAGGTAATTGAACAAAATGGACAACACATTGTTGAATAAAATTTTTGTTTCCATAAAAATATTGCCTTTTATTTACTCACACACACACAAAAATGCATTTACTTTTTGGCCAACCCAATAACCCAAAAAATGTTGAAAATTTACAGAGAAAAAACAACAACTAGCCATTTTCACAACAACCTCAAAATTAAAGTTAAGATTCAAAGAAATTAGACAATTTTCTCACAATCAGTTCATAAGTAAAAGGCTGATTCTGAATTTTAAATTCTTTTTGTAGTATAACATGCTGCCTCCAATAACATTTTGTTAAATGGAAACTGCTATAATTGTTCACAATTTAGCAGATTTAATATTAAATGTAGCCACAGAGTGGCCTTATGTAATTCTAAAGAATCTTCTTTCTCTAGTCTCATATCCAGTTCTCTTAATTCGGTCAAATGCCTGTTAAGAGTCCATGACTCATCCAGCCTCTATCACTGACAGGAGAATCACATTCTGACTGGTTCTTCCTACTTCTAAAACAGAATTTTTTCTGGTGATATTTGGTATCTTGTTTGAATAAAATTGTTCCCTTTCACCTGAAGATTCACATCCATGCTTGCTCAAAATATCTACTCAAGTATACCATCATGAACAGTAGGGGGAATGACAAAGCCTGGACTAATATTTTGGAAAATGTAAAATAAGATAGTGGTAAAACATGCTGAAATAGAATTTTCTCTCAGTAGAGTGCCCCTCAGAGATGCTCTGCAGAACCATAGTGTCTTGGTTTGGGCTGTTATTACAAAAATACTGTAAACTGGGTTGTTTAAACAACAAACATTCATTTTTTACAGTTCTGAGACTTGGAAGTCCAGATAAGATGCCAACTGATTCAGTATCTAATGAGAGCCCTTTTCCTAGTATATACATAACCACCTTCTTGTTGTAGCCTCACAAGGTGCAGAGAGAAAAGAGAACACACAGAGAGAGAGAGAGAGACAGATAGAACTCATGTCTCTTTTTCTTTTTATAAGGAACTAATCTCATTCCTAAGGGCTTCACTCCCATGGCCCAATTACATCCCAAAGGCCTCACCTCCAAATACCATTGTACTGAGAATTAGGTCTCCAACATATGAATTTCCAGGAGGGGCAACACAAGCATTCAGTTCATAGCACATTGTAATGACAGCCAACTATTAAGAGGGGCACTCTATGTGCCAGACACTACATTAAATCCTCAAAATATTAATTTTTGTCCTAATTAGAACCTTTTGCAATAGTTTTGTTTGTGTGTAGTATATGTATTTTCTTAATTTTAGATGAAAAAATGTCACACAAAAATGTTAAGAAATTTGCACAAAGTCACACCTAAGTAATGACAAAACTGGCTTTTGTCCCATCAGTGTGGTCCCAGAGTTCAGCTCTTAGCTACTTCTTCATAGTACTTGTATACTAACTCTGACTAAAGAAATCGCGGAAAGCTGCATCTATGGGATTCTTTCTTGAAAATTCACAACACTTTTTCAAAAGGTCTAAAACAATCTCTTTAAAAATGTTGACTTCAGTATTTTCCAAAAATATTTGTCTCATGAACTGTTTTTTTTAAATAAAACATCTATTAATATTTTATAGAACTAGTATTGCCTAAAACACAATTTTGGAACTAATCTCTATAACATCTTGAATTTTCAACTACATAAGAAGATATTCTAAAATTCTGAGAGAGAAATATTTCTTAATATTTATATTTTATTCAGCTATTTCCTGAGAATCATTGCCAAGTATTACATCAACACTTAGCTCATTAGTAAATACTTACAAGGTAGTAATAGAAATAGTTTTAGGAATAGTGATCTTGAGAACATGTAACTTGTAGTCAGTGTCGCAGATCTGAGAACCCACTGGAAATATTTATTTTAGATAAATTCTAAATTTATATTAAATCTTAACATAAATATTTGATGCTAAGGCACTTTGTGTGTAACATAAATATTCAGATGAACTGGTTATGAAATTTGCTGATTTACAACAAAATAGAATCTCAGTATTGTATTGTATTTTCAATGGTTTCCTAGATTAGCAATGATTAATGACATATTTTTATTTTTTCAAGTCCTATCTTGATTTGAACATCAAATAGGATTTGGGTCAAAGTTTCATTTGTGATTTCATCTCAATGCTTTCAGATGTCATATACACTATGCAAAATTCACTCTCTTCTCAGCTGAGTCACTTTAAGATTAACTTTATAGCCTGTTTCAGCAAAAGCTGAGTGAGGGAAATTTAGATTCAATTGTAGTGTATATAGAAAGTCCATTAAAATGCTGTCGCAATGTACAAGTCACTCAATAATTCAAGTGCTTGGCATCTACATGAAAGAAAAACATTTTTAAAATCTCATTATAAAATAATGTTATAATTTGATTTTCCTGAAAAACAAATTCATATGGTTTATGTATTTTAAACTCTCTCCCACTTTGAATTTTGTGAAATTGTACTTGTTCAGTTCTGCTTTTGGCACTACAATTTTTTCATCTTCAAGGAACTTGTTCTGCTCAGTTTCTTTCAACAAAAAAGTTATCTAAGACACTGCCCATTTTTCATTTCTTCTTTATTAGTAACTTTGCATTACTATCTATAAAAATGGTGGAGAGCAAAAATATGTACCAGAGATTTTTGAAGATTAGAGGATACAATTTTATTTAAAATGTTTAGAACCAGGCTGACACAGTCAGTCACTTAATGAGATTTCCTTACCTTCAAATTGTAGCTACTATTGGGGGTAGTGCTCCTTTTTTGCTGCTGCTATTTTTGTTAGACTATGAAGTGCTTAGGTGTAATTGCTGTGTTACTTAATCTCAATAATAATAATTTTGTTAAAGCTATGATGTCTAAGCACCTTTTGTATTTTAAGGAGTTTATGTAAGTTGCCATTTCTAACCTGAGATGTCAATTTGGTAGTTGTTATAGTAAGATTCTTTCATTTTCTACAAAGCTAGACTTTATAGTTAAAAGAAAATAGATTATGACTTCTAATTCCATTACCAGGATGACCTCAGGTATGCTACTTAACTCTCAGTGAGAAAGACAATACTTGTTTCATAGCTTTGTTTTAAAATTTTTCTGTGTGTATTAGCATCCTTATTTAACTATCTCTCATTTCCAACATAATGTATCCAACACAGGTCAATATTTCACACACTCTTTGCCTATATTCTCAACCCCCATGTCTTATTTCCCATCCAGCCTAATGAAGAGTTTGCTAACTCTACTTTGGGGACAGGACAAGTTTCTGTTTCTTTGTCTACAACCAAATGAACGTACACTTCTGCAGAAGAACAGTTTGTAAACTGTGGCTCATGGGTAAATCCAGCTCATCACCTATTTTTCATATAAAGTTTTATGAGAACTTCAGCCATGCTGATTTATTTATCTATTTTCTATGGCTGCTTTCAGATTAAAACAAGTAGTTTCTGCTGAGACCTATAATCCTCAATCTTAATTTATGATCTGACATTTATAGAAAATGTTTGCTGACCCTTGACAATACAGTATCACAGATTTTACAAAATACCACACTCAAAAATTTAGCCACAAATTTAATATGAATTATATGACCAGCAATACTTCTGCATTTCGTGAGGCATCGCTGTCTTCCACAATAACTATTTCAAACAGTCTTGTTTTTTTCAGACACATTCTTTAGTAAATGACCTCAATTCATCATTCATTGTAAAATCATTGTAATCAATTTTATACTTTTAAACCAACTGATTATCCTATATCCAGACTTATTGCTTATGATTACTTTATAATAGAAGATATTCCTCTAACAGAAGCATGATTTGTCTTATGTACAAGCATAAATCTCTGTTGTTGTTGTTGTTTTCACATAACTTACTTATCACTCTATTTCTTAACTTTAATTTCTTCTCTTTTTCTCATTAACAATCAAACATTTCAATGTATACACACATTCATATATGGTATATAAAATACATCTGAGGCCTCCCTTGAAACCACATCTCTTGAATATCAAACTTTCTGTATCTGTTTTATAGCCACACTCAACTGTTCCTACTGCCTCTAATCAACTCAGGTGCTAGCCAACTACAATTTTGCCTTACCCCTTTAATTCCAAGACCTCTTTTTTTTTTTCTTTTTTGACAGAGCTCCTCCCTTCCCCCACTACATGGATGTCAAACACTATCTCTCAACTACCTCTTTCCCACTACG
>PVKE010012075.1:0-22531 GCA_004027555.1 Craseonycteris thonglongyai
GAGTAATTATTTTATCTTCAGTGCATATTTATTTCTATTTTACTTTTGACAGATAGAGAGAGAGACAGAGACAGAGACAGCTAGAGAACCGAACTGTGGGAACTCCCCAGTTCAGCATGTGGGTCCGCCTGGGCCGGAGCCGGGATTCGATCCTCGGTCCTCATGGCCTCAAAGCGAGCGCTCAACCTGCTGAGCCGTCTCGGCTTTCCCCTATAATGATTATTTTTATACTTAATACCAACCTATTTTGTTTTTTCTATTCTGCTTTATCCTTTTTTATTTCCTGACTTTTCTGTGGTTGTGTGCAACTTCAGGAGTTTTAAAAATTACAACATAAACCTCTATTCTCTATTTCTGTCAATTTAATGATTATCCCCAATACCTTCAATTTCTATATCTTAATGATTATCTTAAAATTTCAGCATGCATACCTACATTAGTAGAATCAAAATGATAATAACTTTGTCCACCTCTTGAACTATTAAGAACCTAAAAACTGTCTTAGTCCAATAATTCCCTCTCAAATTAGAAGTTGTAGTTGTCAATATTTTATTCCATTTTGCTTTTTCACTCTTCAAATGAGACATTATTTTGATTTCATAGATTTAGTGCTTTTTACATTTTACTAGTTTCTTCCTGTTTTTGAATTGCAACATTTCCTTAGCTTTATTGTTTGTTACTTGAAAACAATTTTAGGCATTCTTTCACTGAGAGTCTCATAGTGGTAAACTCACTTTTTATTTTTCCAAAAATAGTTTATTTCTAATAATTTTGGAAGGACAGTTAAGGGAGATATAATATTCTGGGATGACATTTATTTCTACTTTAATATTTTTAGGATCCTGTGAAAATTACTCCAAGACTTAGTGGCTTAAAACAACAATAAATATGTATTATTTTGCAAATTTTATGGCAGGAAATTTGGGTGCAACTTAGCTGGATGGTTCTGGCTTAGGGAATCACATGAAGTTGCAGCGAAGAGGTCACCCAGGGGAGCAGTTATCTGAAGGCTTGATTGCGGGCTGAAGCATCTGCTTTTGAGGTGACTCACTCACCTGGTTGGCAAATTGTTATTGGTTTCTGGTGGAAGCCTCAGTTCTATAGGCCTTGCTACAGGCCGATTGAGGGCCCCCATGACCTGGTGACTAGCTTTTCCCAGAGTGAGTGATTCAACAGAATAAGATGGAAGTGACAATGTTTTTTATGACCTAGATTTCAGCTACATTCTATTCATTGGAAGTGAGTTGTTAAGCCCTGCCACACTCAAGGGGAGAGGAATTAGGCTTTGCCTTTGAAGGTAGGAGCATCAAAGATTTATTAATTGCACATATTTTAAAATTTTCTCTTCCTTTATGTCCAAAAACATCTATATTCTCAAACTTGAGTATGGAATTCTAGATGGTAATTGTGTTTCCTCAGAATTTTGAGGGCATTGTTCCATTGTCTTTTAGCTTCCAAGTATTGCTTATGAGAAGCCTCGTACCATTTTGATTACTGATCCTTGGTATGTTTTCTTCCTGAATACCTTTAAGAAATTTTCTTTATCCTTGGTACTTTGTGGAATAGCAAGATGATGCGCCTCAGTTGGTCTCTTTTCAGTCATTGTGATGAATACTCAGAGGTACTTTTTAACCAGAAAATTCATATATTCAGTGCTTTGATCGTTTCTTTTCCATTTTCTGTTTTCCCTTTTTCAAAGTTATTGGTTAGATGCTGGACCTCTAAGATTGATTTTTGTAAAATTTTACATTTTTGTTCCTATTGTTTCTTCCTCCCTTTCTCCTTAATCTTGTTCCTTTTAAGAGTGCATTCTACTTTCTGTCCTAGTTCTTTTACTGATTATTTTATTTCTATTATGTTTTTAATTTCCAAGAGCTCTTATGCCCTTTGATTACTCATTTTTTGTATATTTTTATAACAGCCTGTTCTATTTTCATGAATGTAATCTCTTTTTTGTATGGGTATTAAATATAGTTACTTTGAAATTTTTTTCCATGTCTTGTCTCTATTTCTTTATAATTCTTTTCTGTGTATTTTTTTCTCACTCTTTTGTTTTGAAGGCTTTTCGAAAAATTTTGGCCATCATTCATATTTAAGAGTTAATAAAATCTGCCTGTGTACAGAGCTTGTCAACTGCTGAGTTCTAGAAGTTTTTGTTCTTTCTTAAGAATGTATCAGCTTTCACTTGTGAGCCTAATTTTGTGAATTACATGTACTGCTATTGTGAGCATTCTTTTATATACAACTTTGGCTGAGGTTATTTCCTTAGGATAGAATCTCAAAGTGTAATTACTAGATCAAAGGATACAATCATTAAGATTTTTAATAATTGTTTCTAAATTTCTGTCCAAATTATTAAGTCTATTTATATACTTATGGAAGTATCAGTGAAAATTATAGATTATAATTGAAAAAAACCCAACTTTGCTAAGTGAAAAATATATCATGTAATGCACATTTTAATTTGCATTTTTGTTTTCTCTCTTATTTTGATCTATTTTGGCAGTGGAGATAGGCAGCATTTAGATTTTCTTACTGAGTTATCTATACTTGTTTATTGCCATCTTATGGCATTAAGCATTTATCATGTTACAGATTTTCTTTTTTTTGTCTTTTATTTTTGTTTGCTTTTTAATGTGAAATTTTTTTTAAGATTTATTTTATTGTTTTTGACAGAGGTAGAGACAGAGATAAGGGGGAGGGCCCAGAGCAGTCTCTGTTGTTGTACATCGTCAGTTTTTGACATGGTTTCGTTCCACACAAGTGGGCGGGGGCTGAGCAGGGTGGGAACTGGGTTGGGGGTCTCCCACATGGGAGGCACTCTCCCTCGAGCCAGGGGTCGAACCAGGGGTGAGAACCAAACTGGGGGCCTCCCTCATGGGAAGCACACCCCATCAGCATGTGGGTCCACACAGACTGGGGCTGGGACTTAATTCTTGGTCCCCGGGACTGTGAAGCAAGTGCTCAACCCGCTGAGCCATCCCAGCTTTTCCTAGTGTGAATTTTTATGTGACTATATGTGTTAGTCTTGCTTTAGGGCTTCTAATTTTTGTGCTTTGAAAGTCTTCCTTTACCTCATTTTTTGTTTAGTTCTTTTAGATTTCAATTGGTAAATTTTTTCTCTCTGGTTCATTTATCTTTATGTCAAATGTGAGGCGAAGAATCCTGAGCTTTTCTCTATGTAGTTAAACTTAGTTTTCTGTTTATCATTATTAGATTTCCAGATGATTTGAAAAGTCACCTTTATCAGACACTAAAATTTCCCATAACCAGGGCCTATTTCTGAGCTTTTAAATTCTATTCTTATCTTTTTATTCCAGTTCAGCACACTTTTAAAAAATGATAATAATATGTTTTACTCTTTGGTAATGCTAGTCCTTTAGAATCGCCTAACACTCCAGTCTTGAAGAAAGTTGGAATTATGAGGTGACTAAGTCAGGGAACTGCCAAAGGGGAGTTTGTTCCGAACATGGGTCATGGTGAGACCAGTACAAAAATGGAACCTTGAAGCTGCTTTCCTGGGTCCTTGAAGCTGGCCTGGTGAGAAACAGCATAGGTGTTAGCCTGGGAAAGAGGTCGTTGAACAGGTTCACTCTCTAGGAATGGAGATTGGAGGGATGTGGGGTCTTAAAGCCAAATATGTAATTTTAAGTAGTACTGTTAAAAGCTGAATTACCCATTGAACAGAGAAGCCTCTACAGGCACCAGAGCCTGTAGTTTGGATGAATTTGGACTCTCCTTTCTTTTTCAAGTGTCCTCTAGCTGCTCTATTATGACTTCCCTCAACGAAGTCTTTTGAGGGTCTAACCAGGATGGGGATAAAGGATAGAAGAACAGAGAAATAAGAATGAGAATAGATTCAATGAACTTTCTATACTTTAAAGCAGGGATCCCCAACCCCTGGGCCACGGACTGCTATTGGTCTGTGGCCTGTTAGGAACCAGGCTATATAGCTGGAGGTGAGCGGCAGGTGAGGGTGTGAAACTTCACCTGCATTTACAGCCGCTTTCCATAGCACACATTACTTCCTGAGCTCCACCTCCTGTCAGATCAGCAGTGGCATTAGATTCTCATAGGAGCATTGGACCCTATTGTGAACTGTACATGCGCCTACCCCCTTCCATGAAACCTGTCCCTGGTGCCAAAAGGTTGAGGACCTCTGCTTTAAAGCACACACATCTTTAGAGATGTCTTCAGAGAAAGCTTCCAACATTTCAGTTTCATTGTGGCATATTTTCTTCCTTCCTTCCTTCCTTCCTTCCTTCCTTCCTTCCTTCCTTCCTTCCTTCCTCTCTTCCTCTCTTCCTCTCTCTCTCTCTCTCTCTCTCTCTCTCTCTCTCTTTCTCTTTCTTTTTCTTTCTTTCTGCTTAGCTGAGGGGAAATTTGTCAGTAGAAAGGATGGAAAACACAAGTTAAACCTCCTACGTCTTTAGCAAAAACCCTACCACTCCAATTCTTTTGGTTAGAGACTCTGGAGCTATTTATAGTTGTCACACTGTCTCCACAGTGGTGGGGGCCTGCTTTCCCTTTTCCTCTGACACATAACATTTCCTAATAGAAGCACAATGTAGATAAGGCTGGAATATTTCAGAAGACTTTACCAAAGGCAGAGGAGCAAACTGAAGAAAGAAAGCATAGAGAGTAGCCTTCCATGAGGTCATTTTGCATATGAGATCTAGTTTTAGTTTTCTTCAGCTTTGCTATCTCTCTAGATCATGGCCTGCTTCAAATTGACAAAAGCCATTTTTCCCTGCCTCTAAGGAGAACATTCAAGTGTGTGTAGACTCTAAATCTTAAACCTGAAAGGGAGGACACAGGACTTCATCATTGACACTGGGAATGATGCCTACATGAATATGGCCTATGCCTGCTATAAGAAATCATATCTGATGATATTCTAATGGCCTCTATAAGACAGTCACATCTAGCTATATCCCAGTAGCCTAATATCTTTACTAGTGATAAGCATATGGGGTGGGCTAGGAATCTGTTATAAGGTTTTTATATAGTGGACCTATGTGGTCTGACAATTAAGTTCGTGAACTCATCCTAGAAAAAGTGATATTAATATATACCTCATAGCTGAATATTACTAGTGTCACCTTTGAAGTAGTTCCCTTGGGAAGCTATGCACCAACGCCAGCGCCTAGTCCACCCTCTAATCCACCCTTCAAAGGAACTAGTCTGGAACTATATTTCTGGAATATCCATCAGAGCCATTGTTGTATTGCCTTTGATGTCCTGACTGTCATCAAAATGTCTTCCTTTCATTATTACCTTTATCTTCGGGTAAAGAAAAAAATCATTGGGGACCAAATCAGGTGAGTAGGGAGGGTGTTCCAATACAATTATTTGTTTACTGGCTAAAAACTCCCTCACAGACAGTGCCATGTGAGCTGGTGCATTGTCTGGATGTAAGAGCCATGAGCTGTTGGTTAAAAGTTCACATTGTTTTCATCTAGCTTTTTCACGCAGCCTTTTTAGCACTTCCAAATAGGCAACTTGGTTGACTGTCCAGTTGGTACAAATTCATAATAAACAATTCCTCTGATTTCAAAAAAGGTTAGATACTTTGTTTGGACTCTTGGTTTAGACTTATAGAACTTTTTGGTCATGGAGAATTGGCTAACTTCCATTGTACACTTTGATGCTTTGTTTTAGTGTTATTGGTACATCCATGTTACATGACGAGGGATAACACAGCCCAAACATCATCTCCAACAGGTCTTGGCAAACTTTGACTCTCCTTTGCTTTTGTTCATCAGTGAACTCCTTTGGGACCATTTTTGCACACAACTTTCTCATACCATGATTTTCAGTGAAGATATTCCCTACTGTTTATTGATGTTTACTCTGTCTGCTACGCTTCTCAGTCATCTGATGATTTTGACCCATAAATCAATGGATTTTTGCAATGATTTTATTAGTTTGCTTGTTGCTGGCCACCCTGACCTCTCTTTATCAGTGACGCTTTCTTACTTTTCAGAAAAATGTTTAATCCATTTGTACACTGCCATTTTCTTCATGGCATTATTTTCATAAACTTGGACTAATGTACCCCTGATTTCACGTCCACTCTTGCCAAGTTTAACAAGAAATTTAATGTCTGTTTGTTGCTTTAACTCAAGCTCCGACATTTCTCACAATGACACACAAAAACATGCAACAACAGTAATGAACGCCACTCAACAAGACACTGTTACACGTTGACATGAACACAGCTGTGAGACATTGATGTACCAATGCAATGAATCCTTACTGAGTTGTATGCACAGTGCTGCCACCATAAGCATGTGGTGGCATGTTCGCAAACTTAATTGTCAGACCTTGTATATGTTATACTTAACGTACATTTAATGGCTTTAAAAATAAGGATACAGTGTTATATAAAAGAACAGCATAGTTGTCAGCCTGGGAAAGGGCTCACTGAACAGATTCAGTCACTGTATGTCTGGAGATTGGAGGGGTAAGGTCTATTAGAACTAGTAGACCTGGGCTGTAATCTGATTTGCCAGTGAACAACCTTGTCTCTTTTAGCAAGTCACTAAGTCTTCCTGTAGTTTTGTTGAGAGATTTGGATATAATTTATCTATAATATGATTTTGACTATGAACTTATTTTAAATGATTATAAAATTTGTATTGAATCTTTCTCTTTATGATATATTAGTTTATATTAATATGCTGAGATATTAAAAGAAACTATTTTATTAGGAATAAAGGCCCAATTAGTGGTACACTGAGAAAGTATGATACATTTTATAATAATATACTTTACTGGACAGGTTCTCCATTATGGTGACAGGTGGAGCCTATATATATAAAAAGGGCCATGGGAGCTTATTATGAGTTTTTTGTAAAATAAATATTTGCCTCTTTATCACATATAAATTATGATGTTCTTAAGTAATTTAATTGCATGTAGTTAAATCTACATTTAGATTTTATATTTTCTAGTTTTATTACTTTCATATACAGGGTCTGGCAGAAGTAGAGCCCCATTTTTAGGAGCTGGTAATCTATATCAAATCTTTTATTAAAAAGTCATGAGCATGTAATTCTGTAACATAACAACATCATACTCAGCACACTGTACTACTTAAAAATGGGCATTACTTCTGCTGGACCCTATATGAACTTTCATCTTTAAAAAAGCAAATGAAAGTACTGTACATTTAATTAATTTAAGAGTAAGTTATTTAGTACTCTCAGTTTTTTGTTTCTATTTATGTATAATTTTTTTTTTCAGAGTGAAAAGCTTTTGTTATATGATACAGTACAGAGTGAACTGGAGGAGAAGATAAGAAGGCTTGAGGAAGACAGGCACAGCATTGATATTACCTCAGGTAATGGGAATGATGTGATTGTGATGTTTTATTTAAGTGATACTGAACCTTTATTTTACTGTAGTGTCTTATAATATCTTAGTCTCCTAATATAAATGTGATGTAAATTAGGTGTTCTAATGAGAGGGGAAAGAGGAAGACTTATAAAAAGACTGATGCTTTGATTTGAACTCACACTACAGAAGGAAGAAAGTGGAGCACATGAAATGGGACAAAGCAGAAATGTGACAAAAATTATAAGAATAAGAATAATATAAGAATAGCAATAATTTTATTATACTAAGAGAATAGTATTGGAAGATAATGATAGTCTTTGAAGACAGCTGTAGCGTATATTCTTCTCTCTCAGTCTTGAATGATTGTCACGTGTAAGAAGGAGTAAAAACCTATTATCTTTGTTACCAAATTAGGGCAAATAAATAGAAGTTATAGGGAGGCAGATTCGTGTCTCAGAAAAAGGAAAAACTTATTAATAGGTCAGTCCAGTGTGAAATTGGCTTCCAGGGACATTGTGGTTTTCTCCTTTGGGTGGAATATTTATTAGATTATCCTATAATTTTTGCATAATATTGTTTTATTTGATATAAATGACATTTCTCTGATATAGGGTAGACATAGTAGAGTCACTATGCCACTGCTCCATTACCTGCTAGTTGGGAAATCATGGGTGAAAGTCACTTTAGTGTTTCCATACTGGTCTCATCTGTAAAATTGAAGGAATGAGAATACTTACCTCAGAGGTAGCCTTGAGGATTAGTTGAGGCAATTTATTTAATATATATTTGTGTAATACATATTTAACAAAGTACCTGACATACATTCATCAGTTATTAGTCATTAAGTGCCAAGTTATTTTTACTTTAGTAAAGACAGAGAAAAATTTATAAATAGTACATAACTAATCATGAAATTGTATATATAGTCATATGTATGTATATGTAGCTGCCAATGAAATTTTACTACCATGAAATTACATATTGTGTTTTTCTCCTCCTTTGGTTTTTAGAAATCAGCTAATACTTAATTTTTATTTACTTGCCAGAGCTGTGGAATGATGAGCTTCAGTCAAGAAAAAAGAGGAAGGATCCTTTTAGTCCTGACAAAAAGAAGCCAGTTGTTGTTTCAGATATCCTTTTCTAAATTTTCTGGTTTTCTTTTTTTGCCTTGATGTACATTTTTTGCATTGTGCATACCTTTGTAACTTTTATTAATATACGTTACCTTTATTTGCAAGATTCTGCAATAAACAAAAGATGATTTATATATCTGATTAAAGGCAGAAGGATACAGTTTAAATTAAGAGGGGTAGGAGAGGAGTAGAAATTTAGTTACAATCTCAGCTTCAAAAATTAATATGGTTTTTATAGGTTCACAAGAGCTTTATTGTGAAACAGCTGTTTAGTATATAACATGATTGCTTAATTCTTATGTACTTTTTAACATTTTTAATACTTCTAATATTGGAGTATATTTAAATTAAATTAATATGGTCATTCAATTTTGGCATTCCCTATGGTACCCCTCCCTCATTTCTGCCTCCTCCCCCACCTCAAAACAGTGATTAGATTGGTTGTGTAGTTTACAATGATATCATAGAATTAAGAGACTATGGTTAATAGCATGTGAAGTACTAGAATATATTTATCCTGGTTTTTGAAGAGTAATTTGAAGTCAGAAATTAGCAGCCAGGGGATTATATCCATAAATCATTATTCTGTTCTCTGAAAAACAGAACTTTGGTGTGTGAAATTCTTATAGCTGGATTGACCTTGACCTTTCAACGTCCATATATAGTTTATATGCTACAAGATCTTGATATTCTTGAAGACTGGACAACAATTAGGAAGGTATGATTAAAGAGCAGTGAAATACAAGAATATTTTTATAGTCAAAATTTAAGATTTAGTGATTTTTCACTGATCAAAATCATTATTGTAAGTAGGCTTTACTTTGCAACAGTCTCTCTAAAGCAATTAATGCTAATACAGATAACAGTGGATTGCAGGAGTATTTTAAGGGAGCCATGTCAGCAGTTTGTGTTTTTTCTTGTTATATAATTAATTTACGCAAAAGTACTGAAAAATATTTATTTAGATTTCTCCAAAATAATAAATAACCATTCTGTGCCTAGTTCTTAGCTTGGTCTTGGCTCACAGAAAGTACTCAATAAGTTTTAGTTGAATGAATGAAAGTGGAAATTTGAACCCTTATTATATTGTCTTGCATTCTGTCATTAAAGATTCGAGAACTGAAGGATTTTCTGTACTTGTTTGAAAGGGAAGGTTTTTGTTTAATAATTTTTTTAATTTTTAGAATGAGAATTAGAGATTCTATCAGGTATTGATAACACTTCCTGGAGCAATTGTTATTCTCTGTATGTGTGTGTGTGTTCCAATAAAACTTTATTTATGGAATGAAATTTGACTTTAAACAGATTTTTGTATGTGAAATTGTTATTCTTTGTACATAGGCTGACCAGATGTACCATTTTGAATGGGACAGAAAACAACAGTTCTATCCCATTTAAAATGGTACATCTGGTCAGCCTAGCTTACTGACACCTTGATTTTAGCCCAATGAGACTGGACTGACCAGATGTACCATTTTAAATGGGACAACACTGTTTTTTCTGCCCGTTTAGTATGGTATGTCTGCTTAGCCTATTTATTCATATACCCCTTATGGTCTTGGACATTAACAACTTATTAGAATAACTGAAGATTATATTTAACTGTTTGTTATTGAGCTTATCAATAGTCACTGTACATATGAAATAGATGCCAAAATATACTCTGTCTCTGAACTCACACAGTGTCTTGCTTGCTTTCTTTTTTCCTTAAGGCAATGGCTACACTGGGTCCACACAGAGTGAAAGCGGAACGTAAGTCATTTTGTCTGAGTTTAGAAATCTTTATGGAGACTTGTTGAATTAGGGTTATGCCGTCTATGTACTAAAGACCTCCCCGTCAGTGTTTTTATTTCATCAGTTAACACTGTACCTGGAATTATGACGAATTCTTCTAGAGTCTTTGCTTCATGTCAAAGTTTCAGGATTTTTGAATGAAATGTATTTCTTTCAGTGTTTCAGCTGTATTATTATTGCTAATACTAGATCAATAATTTAAAAAAGGGAAAGCCAGGATGGCTCAGTGGGTTAAGTGCACTCGCTTTGCAGCCCTGGAGCCTGAGGATTGAATCCTGGCCCTGGCCCTGGCCCATGTGGACCCATATGCTGAATGAACTGGGATGTGCCCCCAGTTAAGCTGTTGCCGGGGCCCATGCGGGAGGCCCCTGGCCTGGTTCCTGCCCTGCACAGCCCCATCCCACCTGTGGAATGAAACTATATCGAAAACTAATGTTGTACAACCATGGAGACTGCTCTGGGCCCTCCCCCTTCTCTCTCATAAAAACAAAAAACAAAACAAAACAAAAAACCCAATAATTAAAAAAGTATGTATTTAGTGTTTTTGATGGGTCCAGTAATTCTATAGTGAGAGTTTATGGAGTTTGTGGATTGCCTTCAGGGAGCCTGTGAATCCTCTGGAATTCTGGGCAAAATTTGTTCTGTACCTTCATTTTCTATGAAAGGTTAGAGTGCTAGCAGTGGAGGCTATAAAAAAAAACATTTACACACTACTAAGATTTACACATTCTGCTGTACCTTAGTAAAATTTCTATCAAATTGTACTTTCTTGACTTGTTTTGAAGGTCTAAAATTATTGCCAAAGTAGTAATGAACATTATTCTCTAGGGTAACTTTTCACTGTATATGAAATTTCCTAATCCTTCTAAGAACAAAAAAGCTACATTAAAAAACAAACAAACATGTTTTAAATACTAAGAAGAATCACAGCCCAACAGATAAAGTAATCTATAAGGATCAAATTCTGTTTTATATTTAACCCAGGGATTTCTTTGAACTTTATATCATGTCATGAAATTGTAGTAATATTGTACTAAACTATTAATACTTTCCTTAGGAATTAACTGGAAGGGCAACTACCTAAATCTCTAGGTTGTTAACATTTTGAGTCGTGGATTCCTTTGAGAATCTCTAAACTATTGAGTGGGTCTCCTCCCCCTGAACCCCTGTTATCTTTAGCATTGTGTCCCTGTTTTCTTCATGGCACTTGCCATGATTTATAATTTTTAATTTATTTTAAATGTATCATTTACATGTTTATCTCTCTCCTGACAGTATTATAAGATCCACAAAAGTCAGAACTGTATTTCTTTCAGTCACAGCGCTCAGAATACATTTGTTGAATGAATGAATGAACACTTTTTTTTCTTAAGGACTTATTTTATTGAAAGAGAGAGAGAGAAAGGGGGAGGCCCAGAGCAGTCTCCATAGTTGTACATCATTGGTTGTGACATAGTTTTGTTCCACACAACTATATGTGGGGCTGCGGAGCAGGAGCTGGACTGGGAACCTCCTGCACTGGGGGCAAGAACCTTCACCGCCATCCTGGCGGTTACACTTGTGCTACCGTTCAGCATATGGGTTTGCACAGGCTGGGGCTGGGATTTGATCCCTGGGCCTTGTGGTTACAAGGCAAATGCACAACCTGCTGAGTTATCCCAGCATCCCCTGAAAGCATACTTGTTTAATACCTACACACTAGGCACTATTTGAGGCTCTGTGAATACAATGATAGAAGTGGACCTCCTGGAACTTGCTTGGCGGAGGCAGAATAGTATGTATGAAAATAAATAATATGATAATGACGTTTTAATAATTACTATGAAGAAAATATAAAGTTGTAATGAAGATTAACTGAAAATTGGGGTAGGGTGGTTGGAAAAGACCTTTCTGAACAGGTAGCATTTAAATAATGAAGAGGTGCCTACTTCATGGTATACTTTGACAGCGTGCTTCCATTACAAACATTTTTTTCCCTGCATGAGTTTATCTGATTAATGCCAAACCATTTCTAAATTTTCAGAGGGAAGTTCTACATAGGACATTTCCATTTTAGATTCAAAGGCCTAGGGAACTCTTGGAATATATATTAAACTCCGCTTATTTGTGTGTCAGACAGCTTCAGGGAAGAAAATATGAAAAATATAATTTTCAATGGAAACATGGCAAGTGATATTTTAAATCTTACTTAAAATTGGCCCTAATAATTGATAATGTTCTGCTTACCCTTCTGGTAGTTGTCTAGCTAATTGATTTAGTGTACATTACTTAGCTTTGTTTAATAGTTATATTAACTTAGTGAATTACATTTTAAAAGAAACTGTCTTATTTCTATTAGCTTTAGGTTTGTTATCTAAGAAATACTTTTAGTGTTTTTTCACATATGTGCATGGATTGATGTTAATTCTTAATGTTGTGCACATTCTGACAATGTCCTATTAATATAACAGTTTTTGAACCGATCTCTTTAGCACCTGTGAAACTGGAAAAACATTTGCACAGTGCTAGATCTGAAGAGGGAAGATTATATTATGACGGTGAATGGTATATTCGTGGACAAACGATATGTATTGACAAAAAAGATGAATGTCCTACGAGGTAAAAAGTCTTTGTCACTTCAATGTTGCTCAGTATTAGTTTTTATGACATTGTTGTCAATAAATGTTTGCTGCCTCCGTAGGGTGTTCATAATTTACCATTAGTTGCTTGTGGATTCCTTTCTTGACATATGATTTAATTAGCACATGCGTATACCAGTGTTAATATTTATATACCAGAGTTACATATTAACTTCATGAACATAAGCATTAACACAAGCAGAAATGTTGGAATTGTTTAGCCAAATAGGAGATCCTGTTTGTTGTTACTTATATAATAGTAATGACTTGTTATGATCTCAATATTATGACCTTTAAACCAGAGTATTATGAATTTGACAGTGTGTTTTCATAATGTAGGGACATATTAATCCTTCACTCTTTTGTTATGTGACAGTCCTTTTTTTTTTTTGACAGAGAGAGAGAGAGAGAGAGATAGATATACAGAGACAGAGAGAGAACTGAACTGGGGGAACTCCCCAGTTCAGCACATGGGTCCGCACGGGCCGGGGCCGGGGCCGGGGCCAGGATTTGATCCTCGGTCCCCGGCGCCGCAAAGTGAGCGCTTAACCCACTGAGCCATCCCGGCTTCCCCAATGTGACATTATTTTGGATAAAAAGAATTTGGATCAATTGAAGTAGGAAAGGAATGGAAAGTTAATAAAAACTTTAAGATTAACAGTAATTAAAGATTAATTTGAAAACTGAAAATTGCCTTTTAAAAGACTTACTTAATCTGTCTAGGCTTGTTTATGTAATTATGTATATAACCTTCTAAGTTTTATCTAGTTTTGGCCTTTGAGAAATATTATTATTAATCACTGCTTTAATTCCTTCAGTAGTTTAGGATATCTCAGAATAGTAGCCACTACATTAAGAAAATGTATTTCTAGTTACAGTGTTAAGGAAAGTGTTTGAGTTTAGCATAGAATACTCATTTTCTGAATATAGTGGAATCGGATTGTAATTTCATCTTTAAATTTTTAGGATACCAGCAGCATTGTGTACAAGGATTGGTCAAGAAGTTCATGGAATGGGGTGGGTTATTCTCGGAGAGGTGGGAGTTTCAGTGCACACAGTTTGATTGTGTGACTTATTATTAGTATATGTGCCAAATTTAAGCCTACTTGCGTCCGTGTTCTTTCAGAAACCACTGAAGAAGCATGTCAGAGGTGAAGAAACCCCCAAGTATGGATAAAAA
This sequence comes from Craseonycteris thonglongyai, assembly GCA_004027555.1. Lineage (NCBI taxonomy): Eukaryota > Metazoa > Chordata > Mammalia > Chiroptera > Craseonycteridae > Craseonycteris > Craseonycteris thonglongyai. The sequence continues at coordinate 14,067 of PVKE010012075.1, forward strand.
TGAATTTCATATTATCATTAGGTTCCTCACAAGGGAAAACACCTCAAACCATTTTGGAAGAGATGTTATTGGTTTACAGGGACTGTTGCCCTGGGAAATCCATGGTTTACAAGTGGCATAGCCTTTTCGAGCAAGGCAAAGAATTGATTGAAGACGACTTCCATCCAGGATGCCTGTTGAGACCACGTCCTCAGACATTGTTGGAAAAGTTGTAGTAGAAGATGCCAGATTGAATAAAAAGCAACCTCCAACCATTTTGAATATTCTCCATCAGCATCTAAGGATGTCAAAAGTCAGTGCAAGATGGTTATCAAGTATGCTCATGCTGCTTCAAAAATAACAGCATGTCTACTGTTCACAACAGTTTTTCGACCTCTACAGAGACAACAAAGATGAAGTTTAAACTGGATTGTAGGGGGCTGGGATGGCTCAGTGGGTAGAGTGCTCGTCTTACAGCCCCAGGGTCTGGGGCTCAAATCCTGGCCCCGGCCCATGTGGACCCATAGGCTGAACTAGGGTGTACCTCCAGTTCAATTCTTGCCAGAGCTAACTTCCCATGTGGGAGGCCCCCAGTTTGGCTTCCACCCCGGGTGTGTTTCCCATGTAGAAGGCCCCAAGTTTGTGGGGGTGTACCTCCCAAGCAGGAGGTCCCCAGGTCAGTTCCTTTCCTGCACAGCCCCGTGCCCCTCTGTGGAGTAAAACTATATCAAAAACTAATGATACACAACTACGGAGATGCTCTGGGTCCTCCCCCTTCTCTCTGTCGCTCTCTGTTAAAAACCATTAAAAAATAAATCTTTAAATGGTGGATTGTCACTGGAGATGAAACTTGGGTTCATCATGATGAGCCTGAGTCAAAGCAGGAGTCCATATAGTGGCATGAGAAGGGCATGCCACCCCCTAAGGAGTTCAAGATGTCTCAGTTGGCTGGAAGAATCATGACTACTGTGTTTTGGGATATGGAGAGTATCCTGCTGATAGATTACAAAAATAAAGATGTCACAATAATTGGAGAGTACTATTCTGGTCTGCTGAAACAGTTAAGGAATCTGTGAGGGAGAAAAGAAGAGGAGAACAAACCACAGTGGGATGCTTTTGCATGACTGTGCCCTTGCACAAGAGCAGTGTTGCATAGGCTGCTGTTCATGACAGTGGCTTCCAAACGTTAAACTAGTGTCCCTACAGTCCAGACCTGGCTCTGTCTGATTATTATTTGTTCCCAAATATGAAAAAACAAAACAAACAAAAAAACCAGCTTCAAGGGAAGAAATGTACAGATAATGAGATTAAGGCTGCAATTTTAGCATATTTTGAAGGCAAAACCAAAACTTTTTTTGAGAGTATAAGTAAACTTATTGAAAGATCTGAAAAGTGTATTAGGGTTATGGGTGAATATACTGCAAAGGAAAAATAATAGTTTTTTTTAACCCTTATTCCCTTCCATTCTGAGAATTTCTTGACTATCCCTGGTATAATAACTTTTCTCACAGAAGCTCATTGATCTAATTACTAGATTATATCTGATATCCTAGGATTCTTGGCTTTATTATACTGCTTTTGAAACATTATATTACTAGTTAGCATAAATGTGATTGTAAAAGAGATGAAATAGCATAGATTAAACACAAATCTGTTTAAAAAAATGACTTCTACGTAAAGATTAGTAGTGTCCACAAAATCTATACAAATACCATAGATGCTTGACGGTGAGAATTAGGTTTGATGTTTGAAAGATTTTCTACAGCCAAGAGTGATATGGAGGTGTAATACTAAAATATAAGTAGCTCCACTGTCTTTTTGGAGGGTAGGGTGGGAATGAAGTAGGAATGATGTGCATTTAGTCGTTCCAATAGTAAATTTTACAAACTCTATTAATAAAAGAAAGAAAATGACCTGTTGGGTGTTGCTAAATGTGATATTTTTGACAGCATAACCAGCTGATAGTCAACATTCTTTAAGTCAACATTCTGGTAAAAGACAATTGTATACCTGGATCTACTCTTCTAGTCCAGCTAGTTTGTTTTATAGTTAGTACTCTGAAATGAGTAGAGGAGGCATATTGTAATTCATTCATTCATTCCTTTTTTTGTTTTTTTAAATCCTTTTTAGTGCTGTAATTACAACAATTAACCACGATGAAGTTTGGTTTAAGAGGCCTGATGGAAGCAAATCTAAGCTTTACATTTCACAGCTACAGAAAGGAAAATATTCAATTAAACATCCATAATCATGATTTAAGTGTTATCTAAATCTACCTTATTAGTGTTACCAAGTGTGATGTGCCATGGAAGTAAAAAATATATTCAGTAACTTAATATTCTCATTGAATTATGAGAGACTGTGTATTTGTAGTAGTACTCTAAGTAGACCTCATATTGACAATAAAAAAGTATCATGGTTACATTTATTTGCCATTTAGGTCCAATGACCAATAGGTATATATGGTAGGGGTTTCTTACTAAACTTTTTTCTTGGTTTTTATGCAAATCTATGTTTTGTGAACTATGTTGCTAAATGGCTACTTTTATCTGCAATTTTTAAAATTTTTCCATATCTTTGTTACTCATCATGTGTTTGTAAATAAGCCTCACAAAATCTTTCCTATACATGGTTTGTACTAGTACATTCATGTTTAATCAGAATTGAAATTTAAAACATATATATGTGAGTATGTATATATGGCATTATCAGCTTATTTAGAACTGATGGCCTTACTTTACAATCTTGTTTTACCCAAAACTAAGCTATTGGGTTTGAAAGAAAAGGAGCACTTTTGTAGTCTAGTAGTGTTTTTTCTCCTCTTCCTTGATTATGTGGTGGTGACCTATTTTTACAAATTATATGTAATATTAATTAGTAAAATTAATGTCAATTAATAACTTCTACCTGTGTTTCCCATGAACCTGTAGAGGGCAGGTATTTATGCCTGGTGTATTTATGATGCAGTATATAAATGGTGAACAGTAACTGACAGTATTGTGGTGCTTGCTGTACTTTGATCTTTTGAAACAGATTTTTAGTAAGCATTTTCCAGAGGTAAAATTAGGTTCTTATCCTAATTTTATTGCTAGGGCAAAAGAGACAGGGATAATTATTCCCTTGACTCTATTATCAAATTAATAATTTTATCTTCGCTGTTTCTACACTTTAAGGCCACTTGGTGCAATTTAGGAAGTATTGGCCTCTTTTCTCTTAGCCACATTCAGAATTAAATTCTAAAGCCTCAGGAACAAGTACAAAGAATTGAAACCCTCAATATAGCAGCACAGTTGGCTGTAGTATACATATTAGGGTACAACCAAATCAAGGATTCCTGGTGGTCTTGTGCACTTTAATTTCTGTTATAATTAGAAGTAAGAGGATGAGGAAGAGATCTCCTTATTAAACTTAGGGCAGGAATATCTACATTATTCCGTTTGTTTTTTTAGTTTTGTACCTCTGCAAACATCTCCCTGTGCAGATCACTACTTCACAGTTGCCAAATGTTAAAATATTTGACTTCTGAAATTTATCAGCAAAGTTATGTACTTTGTTCTGTTTCTAATTAACCTTAACAAATGTACATGTCATAATCTGATAGTATTTGACAGGACGTATGTATACAATGTTTCATAAGCATTTTTAATAAGATTTGTATTTTTAAATTTAGTATATAATAAAAAGATGTGTTTGCGTGTCATTTGTAGTGTCTTGAATTACTTGTGCTTAAGATCTTTTATTATTGCAACCTGTATTTTCCAGAAGGATTTGAGCCAATTTACATTAGTAAAAATGGAGTGTTGAACAAATATTTCTCCCTCCCTAGATCACAGTTCAACTTCTATAGGGCCATATTTAGATATTTAGTATAGCTGTTATACTTAATTTAAAAACATGCATTATGTTATACTTTAATAAAAACGTACTGTATAAGTCCTGATATTCTAAATAGAAAGTTTTTATTTTTAAAACTATGACTAAGTACACTTACTTTCAAAACTTTAATATTTATATTGTATATAACTATTTTGTAATGATATTAATTCAAGTAAGCATATGCTCATCTATGATTAAAGTATAAAATATATTTTATTATTGGCAGTTTGCCATTAGACTTCTGGTCAAAAGATTTAGTTTAGGGGAATAGGTAGAATTTGTGAAGTGTGATGCAGCAGCTATTGCTGCTGCCACTATTATGTGTTGATCAGCCTCTGTCTTAGGATCAATTTAAGGGCCTTTCCCACCATAGCTTTCAGCATTTCATGTTCAGTCCACCCCTTCCTGTTATTTCCCATTAAAAAAAGGATCCACTCACCACTAACCCAATTTATCACTAATAATTATTAACAAACGTTATTGCTACACTCCTGTTCCTTGCTATTCATTTTGGTAGGCTGGTCACTAAGTATTTTTCATTTCAGGCTTCTTTATCTAAAAGTTGTTCTGAGATACATATTGTTACTCAGTTATTTTTTAAATGAACAGGGAAAAAAAATAAAAGAACCAGGGACATTGGCTGTTAATTCCTAAGATTTTTGTATTTGGACCCAATAAATCCTTTACACTAAAATTGAACTGAAATGATTTTATAAGATAAGGAAAATGGATGTAGGATAAATGAATATACTAGTGTTTATGTAGTCTCTTGCCAAATTGGATTGTAAGCTATTATAGTTGCTAAAGATAAGGAAATCTGAAATACTTTAAAGAGAGCACACAAATTCAGAATGGGGTTAGAGAAAATGCATGTTTCGTATGTCTTTATGGATGAACTCCAGGAATTGTGGCTCATATGGCAGGTGCAATTAACTAAGGCAGTTTCCCCCTTGGGTCACTGTGGCCCAGAGTCTTGCCCGTTACTTTGTAGACCCAGAAACTTGAATTTTATATGTACTGTTATGAGCTGAATGTGTCTCCCCCAAATTCATGTGTTGAAGCCATCACCCTCAGTGCCTTAATTAGCATGTGCCTTGGAGACAGGGCCTTTAAAGAAGGATTAAGGTAAAATGAGGCAGGCAAGTTGTCCTCTAATCCAATCTGGCTGTTGTCCTTATGAAGAAGAGGAAATTTGGACTTCAGACTTTGCACACAGAGGAAAAGACCACATCAGAATATAGCGGGAAGACAAGTACAGTAGACTTTCAGTAACCAGCACATGTGGGGATTGGTAGATGCCAGTTAATGTAAGTAGACTATTAACCGGAACTCAACTGGTAAAATCTTAGCAACCAGCAAAAACATATTGCCAGTTGTGTGAGTTTCGGTTAACGGAGAGTCTACTGCATCTGCGAGCCAAGGAAAAAAACCTCAAAAGCAACTGTACTTGCTGACATCTTGATCCTGGGCTTCTGACCTCCAGGACTGTGAGAAAATAAATTTCTGTTGGTTAAGCAGTCTGTGGTATTATGTTTGGCAGCCCTGACAAACTAATAAAGTAGACTGAACTGGAACTCAAGCAGTTGGCAAACTAAAGCCAGTTGTTTGAGTTTGCCAACTGGCTTGAGTTCCAGTTAATAGAGAGTCTACTTACATTTATCTGGCACCTACCAATCCCCATGGGTGCCAGTTAACTGAGAGCCTATATGCCCCAAGGTGACAGCTCTGGGGAAACTAGACTGACCAACTCACGGGTTTGAAATGACAGCCGAATGTCAGTTTCATGATTTATACTTGGAAGTATAACTGAAAAGGATGGCTGACTTCTCAATCTATTGGGTGGCACATTCTTTCCTTTTAGGAACATCTGTGAAAGCAAACTTGTCATCAGAATATGTCTGTTTTGATGAAACTTCAGGTAGTCACCAGTCCTCTGATGAGGGTACTTCCTTCCTGGTATTGTCCTGGACACATGGCTATAGTCTTATTTTTCACTTTGTATTTTCTTGGTGCCCTGCTCACTGAGATCTCTCCTGTCAATGTGCCGAGCAGGCCTTGCCCACAGTCCCCTCTAAGTTCTTTCTAAACCACTTGTGTTGCCATTCTGGCCAGTTTATTGGGCCAGTGTGTCCCGTGACTCATGGGCAGCCATGGTAATAATAGGAATGTATGCCATGTGCCAGGAACCATTTTTAGTGTAATGGATGACCCAGCAATCCTGGGAATCTACCCCTAAATATCTAAAAACTTGTTCATAAAGATATATGTACCCCAATGTTCACTGCAGCTTTGTTCATGGTGTGAAGACATGGAATCAACCCAAGTATCCTTCTTCAGTAGATGACTGGATAAAGATGTACGTTTACACAATGGACTATTTCTCGGCCATAAGAAAAGAGGCAATGTTGCTGTTTGCGACAACATGGATGGGTTTTGAGTTATCACTCTAAGCAAAAAGCAGAAAAAGTCAACAGCCATATGACTTCACTAATGTGCGATATAAAGCTGAAGGTAACAAAGGAACAAGACAAACAAAAACTCATGGACACAGTGTAATAGTTTAGCGTTCACCTGAGGGTGGGAGGAGGGAGGAGGAGAGAAGGAGGGGAGAGTTAAATATATAGTGATGGAAGGAGAACTGAGTGGTGAGCACGAAATGCAGCACATAGATGATGTATTGCAGATTGTACGCTTGAAACCTTTATAATTATACTAACCAATGTCACCCCAACAAATTTAATAAGTCATTTAATATATTTCATGTTCAAAATAAAGTAAACATAAATGTAAGACCTTTGATAGATTTATAAATTTTATATATTAGGACTTTCTGGACATGATGTTTTTCTCAAGATATGAGAGGCAAAATACTATGGCAGTACTTACATTTCGAATGGTCTAAAGCTGAGTTGATTATCTCAAGTTGCTAATCTTTTTGAAAAATTTGTGATATATATATCTCTAGAAAGCAACTGTTAAGTCTAAAATTCCTTTTTCTTCTAAACTTGAAGCTAATGTATTTCCTTTCAAAGACACATTTTGTTATTGAAGGAAGGTCAAGGGAAGAAGCCATGTAGTAACAGTCTTTCAAGTTCAATTTTCCCATATCTAATACAGGTTTGAGGTGGGTGACCTTGTCAGGGGACTGTTGCATTCTCTTGCAGAGAGAAATCCCATAATTCTAGTGCAGAAGCAGGCCACATGGGAGCATTTCATTTCGGTGGTAAAGATTACAATTTTTTTTAAAACTGCTTAGAAAACCAGGTCTTTAAGCAGAGGCCAAACGACATCTGCTTTTAGAGGGATGTTGAAAGAAATATATTTCATTTATTATTGAAAGAACTTGAAAATGGCATTGTTAATGGCAAAGATAATAAAGGGCAAAGACTTCGGACACTGCTTAAATTACTGACTACAGCAGTTTTTGATTTGAAGCGTACACTCCTTGGTATTAACTTATATTTTATCAATATACTTCTGTATATGTAATAACAGTATCCACTATACAAGGGCCAAGTTGTTTTGGTCTTTTCCTGCCTCCACTTGAGCTGTACCCTCCCTCATGCACAAAGATTCTGTTGGAGGTCTTAGGCTCAGAGGAAGTGGGGCCCAAGGGTTGTGTCCACTCACCACCCACCCCTGTGTAGAACTGTCTCCCGTCCTCTTGCTGTGGTTTCTCAAGGGAGTTCTCCAGGGAGGTCTAAGCCCCCCTGCAGGGCTGCCATTGTCTACAAGATGCCCCTTGTGTCCTCTGGTTCTCTAGACTTTCTGTTTTTCTACTTCCATTTTGAGATTTAAAAGATTCTGTAAGATTCCGTGCTCTATGTTGCTTATTTTTCTGCCAGGTAAATAGGATAGGGCACAGCAGGATCTATTACTTACATTGCAGGAATATTATACCGGTAGGTATTTTATACTTCACTTCTCTTATTCTTTCCTTTTTTTTTTTTTTAAACGTATCTTGTGACCTTTCCATATCAGTCCCCACAGGTCTACTTCATTTTTTTCAATGACTGCATGGTATTCATTTTTGTGGAATAGCCACATAAAATTGCATGGTATGGAATAGCAGCACAATATTCACAGATGTTTGGGTTCCTTTCTCCTTTCTTCCTTCTCTTTCTTTCATATCAAAGTTGAGGTGAACACTTGTATATACATCTTTGACCATTGGATAGAGCATGTTTGTAGCATAAATTTCAATAGAATTGCTTGGTCAAATTGTAGAGGAATTTTATATTTTATTAGATGGTGCCAAATTTCCTATCAGAAACACTAATTTTGATCATTAATCTTCAGGGTCATTTTTTTTTTTTAACCTTCTCTTTAATTGTTTGCCTTTTGGCTGTATGCAAGGTCCTCATCCAAGTCCTTTGAGAAATTTTCACACACTTCATCGATTTCACCTACCATCTATTTTGACAATTGCAATTCTAATCTCTACTCTCACCCCAGTTACATTATTTCACATCTGCTGGGTTATTTCCATCTCGTCCTCACACTTTTGAAATGTAACACATACAAAACCAAATATTATCTTGTTATTACATCCCTCTCCCAAACTCACATGTAAGCTTTTGTTCCCACCCTTGATTTCATGCTACCATCCA
>PVKE010012075.1:22631-39121 GCA_004027555.1 Craseonycteris thonglongyai
CCCGCCTCCCCTCCCTCTCTCCCTCCCCCCTCCTCCCCTTCCCTCAGGCAATCACCCAGCTATTGAGTGTGTCCATAGGTCTCTGTGTCTTTGTTACTTTCAGTTTCTTAACCTTTGTGTATCTCACTGTTGCCATCTGAAAATGGAAAGAATAATACTTAATACTTCATAGGGTTATGGTAAGGATTTAATGAATTAATATATGTCCTGTGCTTAGAATAGTGCTTATTACATAATAAATCCTCTGTAAGGGCTATTTATCTATTTTGACTCCTCATATCTATGTAATTATCACAGCCTATAGATTTGAACTCTGAAACATTTCCTGAAATCATCCTTTTTTCCTCCAGTCCCACTGATACTGCCCTAGTTTAAGTCTCTAGTATATTTAACCAGGATTGGGATGGCCTAACTGTTCTCCTTGCTTCTTGCCTTTTTCCTTTGTAGAAATAGAGCAAATCTAAAACCCAGAACTGATTTTTTTTTTTCTAACTCCCTGATGGACTTCAATTCGTTTGCCTACCCAGCACCCCAGTTTCACTTTTTCCAGGAAATACTTCTTCCCCAACCATATGGTTCTAATGGGAGCATCTATTTCTCTCCTCTTCTACCAGTCTTGGCCATAGATGGTCAGATTAGGTGGGCTGGGCTGTCCCAGTTAGTATCCTTCCCTGGGATCTTTCAAACTATAATGGTAGAAAGAGAGTTGGTCTACCTCTAGTGTTGAAACTGGGAAGATAATATCTAGGAATTATAAGCAATTAAATTTCTTGTCCTGGGTAGAAAGATGACACAGAGAGCTAAAGAGATGGTACCTGGACAGGAGTTTCTTGGCATTGCAACTGATTCATAGTCCATCTTTATGTTACACGTGTCTTCTGATAAATTTCCCTTTTTGTAATTTTTATTTTTTGATCTGGGTTCCTGGCCTTTGAAAAGTTTAGCACAAAAATAAGGCTCCATATTCAGTTGATATCCATCTTAAAAATCATAGTAAACTTTCATAATTTCACCACAAATTCAAGGAATAAAAAATAAGGTCGTGGTAGAATTGCAGATGTCCACATGAGAAAGAGAAAAGCAGTTCCTGACAACTAGAAATTGAGTCCTTAGTGTGCTGTTGAACATAAATAGTCTTACAAAACACCAATACCAAACAACCACTCTGACTGTGATGAAGCTAGACAACAAGATCCCTCTCCCTCATAATCTTGTCTAAGTGTTGATAAAACAAGGTCAGTTGTCAAAGCACAAAAATAATAAACCGTCTCCTGGGTAATATGAATGACTGCTGATTCTTTATCAATTACAGCTTTGACTTTGCCTCATTCTCTGTCTTATAGATGAGATTCATTAACCTATATAATCATAGAATTGCCCACCCCCCCAACAGTAACCTATTTATACCAAAGCCCCACTTCCTTTAACCAAACCAAAATCTCCTGGTACAAGTCCAAATTTTGTCCTTTCTGATGATACCTTCTTTCTCAGATACGCACAGTTCCCCATGGTGTGCATTCTCTCTCACTGCAATCAATGAGCAGAAACTGGCTCAACAGGTTGAGTGCTTGCCTTGCAACCAAAAGGTCCAGGGATTGAATACCAGCCGCTGCCTGTGCAAACCCACATGCTGATCTGTGGCACAACTGGTAACCGCTGGGAAGGTGGTGAAGGTTCTCACCTGCCATGAGGTATGGTCTCAGTTCAGTGCTGCCCGGTATGGCCCCATATCCACCTGTGTGGAATGAAACTATCTCAAAAACTAATGATGTACAACTATGGAGACTGCTCTGGGCCCTCCCCCATGCTCTCTCTGTCTTTCTCACCTTCTCTCAAAACAATAAACTAAATCTTAAAAAAAATAAAGAAACTCAACTTGTTGAACTACAGGTGTGTTTCTGGTGGTCTTTGGCTGGAGGGCATTTGACACATGGAACATTTAAACAATTTTGCTTGAAGGGTTTTTCATTAGACACTTAAGTATATTCTGGATAGTTTACTGGGAACTCCCAGAAATATCATCATGGTTATAATGACTGATAAAACACAAAGAAGGCTTTGATTTTCAATATTATGTTATAGAAGAATCATAAACGATAAGACAGTGAAATGGCATATCATGAACGATACTTGTACTACAATCTAAGTTAATAGCTCTTTGCTTCCAAAAACAGAAAATAATGTTAGTATTTCTACTACATTAACTGGTTAGGGACCATCTCTGGGAAATGTGAAAGCTATAGTACCAATCATTTTGATTAAAACCTGAAGGTGGCAGTCAATTCCTATAAGACTTAGGTGCTTACTTTAGAATTTGTATTTTTTCTTCTAATTATTCAAAATTGTATAGTGAGACTGAAGTTGCATTTAACTTGACTGCTTACTATTTAAGGGATATTCAGGAAGAAGATAAAGTTCTAAACAAGGATTATATTGTTATTACTGTTTGCAGACTGAAAACACTGTAAAAGGTTTAGGAACATTGCAACAGATTATATGCTTCAGAGTTACTGTAGAAATAACGTATGTAATTAAACAAAAGGAAACATTAAAACTTTTAATACAGGGGAAGCTGGGATGGCTCAATGGGTTAAGCGCTTGCTTTGCGGCCCTGGATACCGAGGATTGAGTCCTGGCTCTTGCCCATGCGGACCCATATGCCGAACTGGGGTGTGCCCCCAGTTCAGTTCTTGCCGGGGCCCATGCGGGAGGCTCCCGGCCCAGTTCCTGCCTTGCACAGCCCCGTGCCCACCTGTGGAGTGAAACTATACGGAAAACTAATGCTGTCAACTATGGAGACTGCTCTGAGCCCTCCCCATTCTCTCTGTCTCTGTCTGTCTCTCTGTCAGAAAACAATAAAAATAAATTTTTAATACAGATCAAAGTGCTCTGAAGGGATGTGGCAGTAAATAGACAGTTTATAAGTATTTGCCTATTAAATTAATAACCCTGTTGTAGGCTTTTGCCCCACAGTCCCTCGATTTTATTCACAACATTCTTAAAATAGAATTTTGTATAGTTGTGTTTTTATCCAATGATCTACTTATAATCAATAGACTCTCTACACAACTTTATCAGGAATGGCCTGATTTAATACAGAAAATTTACAAAGCAAATTAATAAATATTAATTTACATTGGAAAATGCTTTATTAACCTTTTATATAAAAATGTAGAATTAGATTATCTCATAGTTTCTTCTCTTAGGAGGTAAACTTGTTATTGGTACATTGAGTTATACCAAATATTATAGTGAGGTACAGTGACCTCAGTATATAGGCACAAGATAATTGGAGCTTTGAAAATTAGGAAGCAGAGAATGTCTATAACCTTCCTAGATAAAAGTAAAGATAAACAGGTACTGTATGTATTAGTGTATAAATAATGCAAAGTTAGTTTTGTTGAACATGATAAATGATGCTGATATTTTAAATATCTTCCTACAAATGTGCTGTCACAGGAATAATGATCAGTTTACAAGTTATTAATATGGGTGATATGAATTCTCAAGATGTTATTTTACCCCTCTACTTAATTGAACTTCATTTTTAAGGCACTATAATATTAACTATTAAACACAGTAAATGCAAATTGAATTTTCATAATTCCATAGAATTTATTTTTAATTCTTTTTAAAAATGGCTTATTTTTATTGTTTGACAGAACGAGAGCGAGAGCAAGAGGAGAGGGGGTGGGGAGGGCCCAGAGTAGTCTCCACAGTTGTACATCATCAGTTTTCAACACAGTTTCATTCCACACAGGTGGATGTGGGGCCATGCCGGGTGGGAACTGGGCTGGGGATCTCCTACGTGGGAAGCACATCCCAGTTCGGCATATGGGTCCGCACTGGCTGGGACTGGGACTCAATCCTCAGACACTGCAGTGCAAAGCGGGCGCTCAACCTGTTGAGCCATCCCCACGTCCCTAATTCTTTTTTTATGGTCATCTTTCTTAGGCAGTTACAAATTTTACCTACAAGCTGAGAGAGAATAGTCATGTATTTGTTTTTAACTAGAGAATAATGTAAAGTTAGAAGTATAGACATATGATGTAATTATTCAAAAAATGTAGAAATCTTTTTATAATAAAGTTCAAATATTTAAAAATTTTAATATAAAACATTCTCAATAATTATGAATTATTGTCCATTTTATTTTTAGGTATTTAGATTTGTTTGTAATAGTTAAAACTTATTTTCTAAAATCTTGTAGCTATAGATTCTGTATAATTTAGAGCTATTTTAATTATGGTTCTTTAATTTCATTTTTTTCAGTTGGAGAACATAATAGTCCATATAAATATAACTGTATGTGTGATCACCAGCTTTAAACTTAGTATGTATCGATGAAGTCTTGCTTTGTAATTACAGTCATTGACTAGTGATGGTTAATGTGGGATGACTGCCAGCAGAGGGCGCTTTGAGGTTAATCTGTTAGAATTCCAAGACTTTGGTGGCCAATAATCTAGACTTGTCTTCAGATTTCCTAGGAGTAAAGCCATTTCTTACATTCCTTTATTGCCTATTATTCCCTGCTTCCTTTTACAAACTCCAAAAGTCGTTGCCAAGGAATAAGAAAGCCATCAAAAAACCAATAGCTGTTCCCAGCTGACAGTACAAACAGTGTGAGAGATAGTCCATTGGCATCCAAGGAAGGCAGGAAACTCCCTGGATATTTTCTCCCAGCCCCTTCCATCGTCATTACTGGGGCAGTTCTCCCCACCGAGACCTGTATGGAGCACAAATAAAAATAATGGGGTCTCTCGGGGATGTAAAATACAGCATAGGAAATATAGTCAACCATCTTGCAATGACTATGGACGGTGTCAGACGGGCACTAGATTTATGGAAATCATCACTCCATAAATTTATATAAATGCCTAGTTACTGTGTTGGACATCTGAAGCTATTAGAATATTCTATATCAACTGTAACTGAAAAAAAATTTTTAAGCATGGGGTTTAAAAACAGTTTCATTTAGCCAATAAGGAAATGAACACCAGATGGAAAAGAGGAGGCCCCAGGAGAAACCACTGTGAAGTAGACTCAAGCAAGGGCACTGGTTTTCATAGTTTTCGCAGGGACACTTGTCCTAATGCATATGTATGTATGCACACGCACACATACCGCACACATGCATCTAGTATCTTGAAACAATATTTACCCTTATAATTAATATATGAAAGAGGTATACGTAATTTGAAAATACTTCAGAGAAATATAGAAAATAAATTCTAGCAGGGTTTTTCAAAGAGCCCAACAAACTTGACTTGTGAGTGTATATGGAAGAATGAAAGGCTGAAAATAGCCAAAACACTTCCAAAGAAGAATAAGATAATGAGATATCACCTTATCAGATAATAGAATTTTAATAAAGATTTAGTAATTAAGAAAGGGAGGTATTGGCGCAGGAATAGATGAGGAGATCAATGGAACAGAATAGAGACCTCAGAAGCCCACTCATCCCGTTTGTACATCTAGTAATATTTAATATACAACAGAGGGAGGATTGCAGAGCACTGAGGAAAGAGTAGACTGTAATGATGTTTTTAGAGAAATCATTATCCATATGGGAATATGTAAGAATTGGACTTCTACCTTTATATGACTACTAATTTCAGTTGGAGAATTCTGGAGAGATGATGATAAGAAAAAGCCGAAGCTGCTTTTCAAATGTCCTCTGCTGTTGGTCCAGAACATGGGAGGTCTGCAGTCCAGCTCTCCTATTTGAGACTTGCCAGAAACCGCAGAGCAACCTTACCTACCACAGATGCGCTTCGCAACACAGGATTTGCTGGATTGTGATTTATATGGCAGGGCTGCTTGTAGCAGCTGAAATCTGCTGCAGACCACTCTCTTGCTCTGGATGACATTCACAATTGGCAGTGTTTGGAGTCATTGACCAATGGGTTGGATTCCCAAATGTGCACATCATCTCCAAAATCTGAAGGGCTACTTACTATTCATTGTGCTTCTTTCTTAGTGGTATGAGGTACATGGTGCACTAAATTGTCTTCTACCTTGGACAATACATCTCAACATGACCCAGGACACCCAATCTAACTCATTTGGACGATTTCATTAATGAGACAGGTCCTTTAATCATTGCAGGATCTTGTTCTATTTTCTGACTCAGATGTTTCTTATCAGAGCATTTAGAGTACTTGCCCCCACCCACCATCATCTCCCCAGTTTCCCAGGTTGATTAACAAGATGCCATCAATCTAGTTGACATGCATAATGTTCTGTGTAATGTCCAGACAATCAAAGTCTCTTTGGACTATATTATTACAGAGAGCAGGGGAATTAATATAGCCCTGGGACAAGGCCATGAATGTGTATTGATGTTGCAAATGAATGTGAATTGCTTATGATTTTTTCCCCCCAGTAAGGATTTAAAATGCTGCATTTGCCACCTTGATGACTACATACCATATGCCAGAATCCCATCCCATCAAGCACAGCACATGAAAATTCTAGCACAGCAGTTATGATTGGGGCTATCACTTGGTTAAGTTGATAGCAATCCACTGTTCTGTCATGATCTGTTTTTGTTGGGATATTAAAAAGAGATATGATGAGTGCCCTGTATCTTTTACATTTTTAAAGATGTCAGTACTCTCTAACTTTGGCCCCTAGGATATAGTACTATAATACTTCTAATTTACTGATAAAATTATTCTGAATTTTACGTTTCAAGTCATATGTATACTCAATTAATGTTACTATAAACAAAATTTATACCAAACTTTAACCATGATAAGCTTCTAAATTTTGTGTGATACTGCCAGATTAAATAAGATTTTGTAAAACTAAAGAAATATTTATTTAAATATATTGCTTGTTTTATTATAAGTAGTTGAATATACCACATTCCACAATTCTAGAAAAATTTTTTGGGACACCTTGAATGATTTTTCTCTTTTGCCATATATTTTGATGTGACTGTGGATTTGATTACTCAGGGTTCTCCAGAGAAATAGAACCAATAGGATTTAAAAGGAAGAGATTTATTATGAGGAATTGGCTCATGAGATTATGGAAGCTGAGAAGCCCCACAATCTGCCATATGCAAACTAAAGACCCAGGAAAGCTGGTGGTGTAATTCTAGTCCAAGACCAAAACCAGTGGAGCAGATGGTGTAAATACCAGTCCAAGGGCAGGAGAAGACCGATGTCGCAATTCAAGCATGTGGGCAGGAAGTAAGAAGAGGTGAATTCTCCCTTCCTCTACCTTTTTGTTCTGTTTAGACCCTCACAAGAGTGGATGGTGCTCCCCATATCCAGGAGAGAGATCCACTTTTCTGAGTCCCCCGATTCAGATGCTGATCTCACCTGGAAAGAGCCTCACAGACACATCCCAAAATAATGTTTAATCGGGGCACCCCTTGCTTGGCCTTGACCCAGTCAAGCTGACAGATAGAATTAATCATCACAGACACATAACTGTGTCTTTTTTTTTCTTCCTCTGACAATATTTGAATTGTTTGCGAATGACTTTTTAAATTTGGAAGCTTTTAAGCTTTTATTTGTAAGTATATTATTAGAAATTGAGATGTTAGATTTTGAACATTTGTTAAAATATGTAAAAAAATTTATTACTATGTCATACACATTTTTTAAAATTAAGTAGTTTACATAAAGTCTAAGATTACTTATTACTGCAATGAATATTTTTCTTAATATTATTATCACAAATATCTCCAAATCCAGCACTTGCTCTTGAACACACCTCTGTAATGTTTTTACTTTATCAGTTTTCACTTCTAATAGTAAAACCATCTATTTTTAAAAATATTTCTATCAGTCCTGTCATAGTGTTACAATTGTCCTCCTGGAAAAATGTCCTATTTTCTAATATCCTTTATAAAAAGTAAACTGAAAATTTGTAACAAAACTTACTTGAAAGTTGTGAAAATCATAACACTTTTGCTAACAGTGGAATAATATTTTCCAGTTCTCTTTATAACTATGAATTATATTAATATAAAATTAAACTATAAAACATTCAACATTAATTCTCCCATTAGAGTCAAAAGATTGATCATCACATTTCAAATAATAAAGTAATATGCCAGCGAATAAAAGATCGAATGACTCTTTCCTAGCTAATGTGTGCATTTATCAAATCTATTCCACTGTTTCTCTCAGATCACATATGGTAGTTGGCTGCAGTAGATGTGGCAATATGCCCATTTCTTGCTAAGAATTCTTGTTTTGCTTTCTGATGTTTTCTATTCTACAGTGATAGCCAGCTTCCAAATTGGACCCCAATGGTTCTCACCTCTTGGTATTCACATCCTTGTATAGTACGCTCTCACATTGAATATGACTGCCCTGTATAGCCAATAGAATATTACATCAGTGATAAAGTGTGACTTTTGGGGAAGCCGGGATGGCTCAGCTGGTTAAGCGGGTTAAGCAGCAGGCCCGTGTGGACCCATGTGCTGAACTGGGGTGTGCTTCCCATGCAAGAGGCCCCCAGCTCAGTTCTCACCCCCCACCCCCACCCCCACCCCGTTAGGCCCCTGGCTGGAGGGGGCATGAATCCCATGTGGGAGGCCCCAGCCCAGTTCCCACCCTGGGCAGCCCCTACCCACCTGTGTGAAACAAAACCATGTCGAAAACTGATGATGTGCAAATATGGAGACTGCTCTGGGCCCTTCCCCTTCTCTCTGTCTCTGTCAAAAACAATAAAATAAATATTTAAAGTGTGACGTTTCAGGCTAGCTCATAGGAAAACATAACTTGTTCCTGAGATCACTCACTCTGGGAGAAACTGGCTGTTAAAGTCATGAGAACATTAAAAGAAGTTCCTATGGAGAAGTCCACATGGTGAGGAATTGAGGGCTTCTGATAATAGATCAGGTTGCCAAACTTGTGAGTGAGCTATCATTTCAAAAATGTTATTGAAATGAAATCATATAGTATGTGATTTTGGGGGGCTTGACTTTTTTTTTTTCACTCAGCCTAATTCTTTGGGGTTGGGCCATAGCTTTTTCTGTGGTGCTTGGCTGGAGTAGAGTGGTTATTGTCTAAAAGTTTTGTCTTGCTAGACTTACTGTTGTGTCACGTCCAGCACGACAAGAGCTGTGGGATGCAAGAAGGGTGATGCAGGGGTTAAGAAAGACAGTAGCCAAGAATAGATTGAAAGCGGGGGCAAGGGACTCAAACCTCAAGGACTGAGCCCCAAATCAGGCCAATGTATAGCTTTTATTAGTAATTGGACAAGGAAGTAAAAGTTGTTTTTTCTATGGTCTGTGAGTTTCGTGCCTGGCAACTGTTTTCCCAAAATTCCCCATTGTGCTCCAACATGTACTGTGCCTTCACACACATGCACCATCCCCATGGATGGAGTCATTGTTTAACCATCTGATAAGGGAGAACAATCAATATTATTCCATCGGGTCTCAGTGTTCCAAGATGCCCCCTTCAAGGGAGCTTTACCGAAATCATTCCTTCGGGTCTCAGCTTTCCCAGACACTTCCTTGTGATGTCATGAGATTGGCGCGGGGAAACAAATGGTTGGCAGCTGCAAGGCAACACTTTCCTGGTCTTCTGGCTGGAGAGAGGTTTTTGGTAGGTATTTTTTTTTTTTTTTTTGGTCTGCACACGTTCAAAAGGATGGGTTGCCAGCTTCCTCAGCTCAAAGTCTGAGATATATGAGACAAAAAGATAACCCAAGGTATTAGTTGTCATGTTCCTCAGATCCCATGTCTTCAGCCCAATCTGGCTCCTTTCCCATCTTACAGAGTCTTCTTATGTTTGTTTGTATGTAATGTCAGGGTTTTCAGCTGTAGTTAGCGTGAGGGATGGGGAAAATTACATCTACACCATCTTCCTGGAATTGGAAGTCCCCAGAGCTACCTCTTAACTTTGAAAGGAAAAATTTTTTTTTATAGTGTAGCGTTTGTTATACCGTATTTTCCGGCATATAAGACGACCGGGCGTATAAGACGACCCCCTAATTTTACAGTTAAAACATAGGTTTAGGCCTATATTCGCTGTATAAGACTACAGCCTCGGAAGTGGGGGGTAGTCTTATGCAGCAAATATAGGCCTAAACCTATGTTTTAACTGTAAAATTAGGGGGTCGTCTTATACGCCCGGTCGTCTTATACGCCGGAAAATACGGGTACATTTTTACTTTATACTTATGGTTTGAATATTTTAATTGCAGACCACATTGATCTTTATTCATTTGTTCAACTCTTACAATTCAGCTAAATAAAAATAAACAATTCAGCTAAAAGAAGTAGAAATAAATTAGCTTGACAGTCCATGTTACTTCTGATTGTTTTTATACTTACCTGGATGGGTTGAGAGAAGATGGCAGAGTCTGAAGGGTCCTGGGCAGTCTTGTACTAGCTTCCAAGGAATATTTAGGAACCTCACACTCAACAAACAGTCTCTTCCACCACTAAATTATATGCCCAAGGTTGTATAACATGTGCTTTCTAGCTGAAAAGCTCAACATAGGCTCTAGTGTTTAAGTAAATACCCAACGAATGACAGAGTTCCTGCAGTCATTGGCCTTGAGTTGTGCCACCCTTATGAATGACCCAGGGGACTGTGGGAACCTAGCAATACAGTGCAGACAGCTTTGCTTAATTTCAGGTAAAGCCGTCAGGTAAAGTCTGAGTGGTGTATGGATAGAAAAGATGTTTGAATTAGTATAGAGCCAAAATTGAACCAATATTTATGCCTCAGAAAGGGTGTTTGGAAATATTATTCTAGCTCTGCATAGAATTATTGTAAGATCAGCACTGCCTACTTATAATTTAGAAAGACATCTAGGCTGAAATAACTTCTTAGACCTTCAGTATCAGCATTTTAACTTGACTTTCTCTTTGTACTCTCCAAAAGAAAACAGCATCAGTGTTAGAATGGATTTTGGGGTTTTGCCTGTAGTCTTTTGAACTTCAGTATCTCTTCCCTGATTTGTCATTACTTTTCAGAATATGCATGGTCTTTTTGGTTATAATTTTCTTTGATTTTCTATGCTTTCTATTCACTTAGATTTTTCATAAGAACACCTCAATATATCTAGTTTTCCTACCCTACCCTAGTCTTAATGAAATCGATTATATCATAGTCATTTTACATTAGTGACAACTATTTTTTATATAGTTCTTTGGGCCCAAGCTACCTTCTCTCAGTAATAACTGCAAAAGAAATTGAAGAACAAAATGTCCTTGTTCTTCTAAGGTAATTTTAAGGCTTTGGTTGTTGGTATCATTCTTGTTCCACCTAATTTACATTTTTCTTTTTTCCCCCATTTTATGTAGGTCTTTTCTTGCTTTGAGTATCAAGACACGATTAGTCCCACACCTCTCCAGTGTAGCTCTAATATCTTTATTTTTAGAGCCTTGACTTTTTCTTTGGCAATTGGTATCTCAGATTCCCTTAGTTAAGCTGATTTATTACCTAACCCGAAGCTTACTCTAGGTTAAGAGTCTGTGGACTCCCTAATGTCTGATTCCTAGATTCTGGCTTACTTTTGACCATCCACCCAAATTACCAGCTTGTGGACCTTTAACTTATTTCTAATCTTCACCTTTCCTCACGCAATCACATGTGGCAACTTTGTGAAATGTGAATTCCTTCTCTGCGGATGTGGCTCTAAGACCCTATCCAACCCTTGCCAGGCCTACATCTGCACTTAGACTATTAGACTTTCCATATTCGACTGATAATGAAAACCTGTCAGTTCCGTGTCCTAAAAATTTCTAAAACCTATTTCCTCAACACTAGGCAGGACTGCTTCAATTACAAATTACAGAAACACAATTCAAGCTAGTTTTGCAGAGAAGTGAATTTACTCTTCCTCATTAGAAAAGTCCAGAGATTTTGAAGATTTGAAGTCTGGGCAAGCTTTAGAATCAATTAGACCCATATATTCAAACAATGACACCAGGAACCTGCTTCTATCTCTCAGCTCTGTTCCTTCTATGCAGCCTTCATTCTTTAACAAACAGAAAATTTTTTTAAATTTAGCACCAGACTAACACAGTGCTTACAGTATGTGACCTCTGGGTAAAGACACTGGAGGACTTGGGGCACAGGGGTGCAAAGAAAACTTACTTTGGTAGAATTTGAACTTTTTATCTTGTGCTACTGATTAAATAAGTGAACCAATACATTATTACAAATAACAAAATGAAATGCAACCCACAGAGATGAGTTCAGTAGAAAAAAGACACCTGTTAATTAGGTAGCAGGTGAGAAGAGTATGGCCAACAGTCTTCTAAAGGACAAGCACGTGAAGAACTGAAAAGTGTTGATGGGAGTAAAGAACATGGAGGTCGGTGGTGAATTTGACAAGGAAGTTTTGTTGGGACTAATAGCCAGAATGTGGTGGGTTGTGAAAGTGATGCAGCAACAATTGTGAATGGTGGAGTCGATGTTCGTGGTCTCACGAACTCGAAGAATGAGAATGTGGTCCACAGGAAAGGTGAAGCAGCAAAGTTTATTAAGAAAGGAAAGGAGTAAAAGCTCTCGAAACAAGAGGGGACATATGAAAATGAAATGCCCGAGTTAAAAGAAAAGCTCTCCTCTGAGAGGGGGCACCCGAAAGTGGAATGCCCAGTTCTACACTTGGGGGCTTTTCCTATATACCTTCTATATGTCTGTGGTTAAGTTCTAACTTGTTAAGTGTTGCCCCTGTCTGTCATGTAGTTTAGACTGATCCAGGGGACATCTTATCTTGGATCCTAATCCAATTTTACTGGAAGGGCCATGGACAATGCATTCTGACGTCATCTCCTCCTGTAGCCTGGCCATCGGCCATCCTATCTCTGTGCTACAGTATTTCAGGGCATGGGTGTCTTGACTACCAAGATCACGGGGGACCCTTCCCCTCCTCAGCCACCTAGGTTTTGCTAAATATCTTGTATCAAAAGGAAAGAGAAGTGAGGAAATGGAGAGCAAAAAAAGAAGGAGCTCCCAAAAGGGGTGATGTTGGAAGACTAATGGGAAGGAGCCAGGAAAGAGAAGCAGTTTGAAGATATAGGACAGAGGAAGATACTTGATAAGTTGTGTTGGCCACTTCTTCCTCTGAAAAAGAAGGGGGGAAAGAAGATTTATATGTAGATAGGTTTGTATTATTCTAGTGGCAGGTATTTAAAAAGTTTTAGCTTAGGGATGTAGTTATAATAGTATTTTGTGAAGAAAAAACTTCCATACTACAGTTATAACTTCCATTTTCTTTCTTTCTGTATATATGTTTTCTTTTTGCTCAATTAGCTAGAAGTTTGTTTTTATTTTCCCTCCTCAGAGAAACCGTTCTTAGAATTACTTTTAATTTTCACTGTTTTTAGGTCCCCTTAGGGTTGTTCATGTCGCTTCTGTTTCCTGCATTAGACAATAGCCATTTCCCTGATAACATTAGACTCTGATATCTTCCACAACCATGGGATTCAATTCACTTTCATAGGATTGACTTAAAGCTTCATTTTAAATTAAAATGTAATTGACATATACTATTATATTAGTTTCAGGTATACAACATAATAATTTCACCTATGTGTATATTGTGAAATGATCACAATAAGTCTAGTTAACATCCATCACTACACATAGTTACATTTTCCCCCCCATGATGAGAACTTTTAAGATCTGCTCTCTTAGCCATTTTCAAATACGTACTTGTATACAACATAATATTATTATTAACTATCACCACCATGCTGTACATTGCATCCCAGGACTTATTTATTTTATAACTGGAAGTTTGTAACTTTGACCAACATTTACCCATTTTAGCCATCCTCAACCCCTTCCCTCTGGCAACCACCTGTCGGTTCTTTTTATCTATGAACTCTTTTGTTTTAATTTGTTTTTCTCTGTCTGACTTATTTCACTTAGTATAATGTCATCAAGGACAATCCATGTTGTCACAAATAGCAAAATTTCCTTTTTTTGAGGCTGAATAATAGTCCATTGTACAACATTTTCTTTATCCATTTCATTCATCAATGGATACTTAGTTGTTTTCATGTCTTGGTTATTGTAAATAATTTTGCAATTAACATGGGGTTGCAGATTTGTTTTTGAGTTAATGATTTCATTTCTTTGGGATAATACTCAGAAGTGGAATTGCTGGATTATATGCTAGTTTTATTTTTAATTTTTGAGGAAGTGCCATATTGTTTTTCATAGTGGCAGTAACAGTTTACATTTGCACCAACAGTGTACAAGTGTTCTCTTTTCTGCACATCCTTGCCAACACTTATTTCTTGTCTTTTAGACAACGGCCGTTCTAACTGGTTTTAGTTTGTATCTTACTGTGGTTTTGATTTGCATTTTCCTGATAATTAGTGATGTTGAGTGCTTTTCCATGTACCTGTTAGCTTTCTATATGTCTTTGTCAGAAAATGTGTATTCAGATTCTCTGCCTGTTTTAGGATTTGTTTTTCTATCATATTTGAGTTCTTTATATATTTTGGATACTAACCTTTATCAGACATATGATTTGCAAATATTTTCTTCAATTTTGTAGCTTTGCCTTTTCATTTTGTTGATGGCTTCCTTTGTTAGGCAGAAGTTTTTTAGTTTGATGTCCTACTTGTTTATTATTTCTTTTGTTGCCTTTGCTTTTTAGTCAAATCCAAATTATCATTGCCAAGACTGGTATCAAGCAGCTCACTACTTGTGTTTTCTTCTATGGTTTCAGGTGTTATGTTCAAGTTTTTAATGTGTTTTGAGTTGATTTTTGTGTCTGGTATAAGATAGGGGTCCAGTTTCATTCTTTTGCATGTTGCTGTCTTGTTTTCTCAATACCATTTATTGAAGAGATGGTCTTTTCCACATTGTGTATTCTTAGCTCCTTTGTCATAAATTAATTGACCAAGTATGCATGGGTTTATTTCTGGGCTCTCTTCTGTTCCATTGATCTAAGACTCAAATTTTAATGTATGATAATATTCCTTTATTGTTTATAAAATGAACTAGGGATTTCATTAAATTTTCCCTAGTTTCTTTAGCTTAGGACTTTCATGTGTGGGTGTTTGCATTCCCAGAGTATCAATGGAAAAATTACTACACATTATCTTTTAAAGGCTGTTCTTATTGGAGGAGGGCAATGTAGAATAGGGAGAAGATGCCAGAAAACTGTATTTTACGATTTCTAAAATTGGAATTAAGAGCTGATGTTTGAAGTGTTACCCACCTAGTAACTTCATGGCTTTGGGTATAGCTTCACTGCACAGCACTAAGTGGTATGAATACACAGATCTGAAGAGGTTAATTCTCTTTCTGCAAAAATGTTTTGGTAGAGTGTTAGTAAGTGCATGGGATAATGGGCATATGGGTATTCTTATACATTGCTTGGGAAGGTGTATATCATTATGATCTCTTTCATTAAGGATAATGACAATATCAAAAGCCTTAAATATGCATATACCCTTTGTCCCAGAAATACTGCTGCTAAGAATGTATCTTATGACAATAATATAGGTAAGAGGGCAAATATATATGTATGTACATAGATATTCATTACATCATTATTTAGAGTAGAAAAAGATGAAACTGATGTAAATTGTGAATAATAATTTCTAAAAATTTTGATATATCTATACAATAGCTGGTATATTGTGTGAATATTTTGTAAAAACATGAATAGGTATGTGTACGTGCATGTGTATACACATATACATATACATATACATATGTAAATTGTATTTAAAAACTTAAAAATTTGGACAGGGATTAGTTAGGGAGCAGCAGGATATAGATGGTACACTTAACTTGAGTAATTTGAGTGGAGTTCAATTTAGGAATTATTTACAAGGTGTGGGAAGGATATAGAGAAACAAACAAAAAAATAGTACAGAACCTAGACTGCTGAGAGTGTGGAGGATAGAAAGTGCTTACCACCCATGGGGACATCTGAACAGGTAAAGGAAGGAGCCATATGGTGATGGCCTTTTTACGGAATTTATGACTTTTTCTAAAGGAATGCAACCTTCCCATAGCAATTGTACATTTGGTTACTGGGAAATGAATGTCTTGGCCTTTTGTTCCTTCCTCCCCCTACTGTCTTTTTTTTTTCAAGATTTATTTTATTGTTTGAGATAAGGTGTGTGTGTGTGTGTGTGTGAGAGATAGAGAGAGAGAGAGAGAGAGAGAGAGAGAGAGAGAGAGATAGACAGACAGACAGACAGACAGACAGAGAAGGATTGAGGGCCCAGAGCAGTCTCCACAGTTGTACATCATTAGTTGTGACATGATTTCATTCCACACAGGTGGATGTGGGGCCTGGCAGGGCGGGAACTGAACTGGGGGCCTCTGGCGTGGGAGGCAAGAACCTTCACCACTGAGCCATCCCAGTGGTTACCAGCTGTACCGCAGTTCAGCATATGGGGTTAGCGCAGGCCATAGCTGGGAATAGAACCCCAGACCTCCTGATTTTTTTTTTTTTTTAATTTATTGTTAAATTTGATGAGGTTACATTGGTTGGTAACAATTAGACAGTTTACAGATGTACAAGTCCAC
>PVKE010012076.1:0-39022 GCA_004027555.1 Craseonycteris thonglongyai
GTGGGGGGACTGAGTCACTAAGTAGACTCTGAAGCTTAAGAGGTGGAGCCACTGGGGATGGAGACACACAGAGATAACAGAAACAAGTGGGGGAGAACCTGGGCTGTCAGCCAAGCAGGAAGCACATGTACCCAGGTCCCTTCCCGTTGGTCCACCTCCTGCTGGACCCCGTATTTCCAGGGATAAGCTCTGGGCCTGTCTGTCCCCTTCCAGCAACTCCCCCTGCAATCTCCCCTCTCCCCACAGAGGCCAGAGGCTAGGAACACAGCACCAGTCTGAGGACTTAATTAATCAAGAAGGGGGGACTATTAGGAGGGGCACCCCTGTAAAAATGTACAAAAGGTCTTGGGGGCTGTGTGGAAGGGGAGATAAATATGTACATGGGACCCCCCTTCTTTCAGCCTCCTCCTGCAGCCCTGAGGGCATGAGGAGTGAGTGGTAAGTGAAGAGGGGGCACTTTGGCCTCTGGCTTAGCAAGCCCGTGGGGAGGCAGGCCAAGGGCCTAGGGGCCCTCAAAGGGGGAGATGGTACACCTCAGGAGATCATGAGCTAATGACCGCTGAAATGACCCCCACTCGTGTTCATGTACACACACACACACACACACACACACACACACACACACACTACCACCACCCCCCCCTCTAGAGGTTTATGACCTCTGCCCTTTCAGTGACCTCAAGATTCATCTGATGCTCAATCTCATGGGGGTTGGGACTCTGCTCTCAGGTTCCATGACCTCAGAGGTGGCTGGTGAGGTCATGACATTGGCCTTCCAGCCCTGGCTTGAAAACTCAGCTCGAGGACCTTGTCAAAAAGAAAGGGGGATGGAGCTTTGCCCCTGCCCCTCCCCTTCCCTCACCTATCAGCCCGGGCTGGGCCAGGGGCCCTAGGTGGGGAATTAGGCCGGGGGGCCGGCACAAGTGGAGGTGGTGCCCCTAAAAGGGCTCCCGGTGGGGTCTTGCTGAGAAGGTGAGGAGTTCCTGGGGCTGCAGTAGGTGGTGGCGGTGGCGCCAAGCGGCTGTATAGCAGGGGATGGGCAGGCTCTAGACCATAGAGGCGGGCAGCAGCCACAGCCCCTGGCCCAGTCAGCTCCTCACCTGCCTCATAGAAGCGAGGCGGTCTTGCAAGACGAGGGGGCCCTGCCAACCAGGTTGGCTCCAGGAAGCCAGCACAACGTTCTGGAGGACTAGGGCCCAGAAAGGGGGGTGGCCGAGGCCTCTCAAACAGTAGGTGGAGGCCCTGAGGACCGGTGGTTGCGGTGGCGGCAGCAGCGGCGGCGGCAGCAGCGGCAGCAGCAGCAGCAGCAGCAGCAGCAGCGGCAGCGGCGGCAGCCTCCTCTTTCCGTTCTTCTTTTACCCGCACTGACTCCTTGGCTGGCCTGGCCCCTTCCTCACCAGCCCGGGACTTGGGAGTAGCAGGAGATACTCGCAGCTGGGGCCGTGAGAAGGGGAGGTCCCTGGAGGGCAGGTGTTGAGGGAGAGAATGAAGGTATAGAGGTCAGGCGGAGGCTGAGGGGAGGCAGAGGGAGTTTGTGGAGTGGAGGGAAGCATACCTGTCTTTCTCCTCCTTGGTGATAGAGGACTCCCTCCTCTCCACAGGCCGCTCCTTGTCTGAGCCTGGTGTCCGGGCGGCCTCAGGGGGCCGGACCCAGGCAGGAAAGGCCAGAGGACTTCGATGCAGACGGCCCCATGGGTCTGGTGGGGAGGCGAAGGCTGGTGGGGCCCCTGGGCTTTCTTTCTGGGCAAAGACGGCGCTGGAGTCTAGACAAGGGCAAAACAGAGAGTGACAGAAGCCAGAAGTGGGAGGCCCCCACTCAGGTGTCCTCCCAGCCTCCTGCCTGAGCACATTAATCCACTGCCACCGTCCCTCACTCACCCCACCCCACCCAGCACTCACTGAATGTGGGGCTGCCCAGGCCTCCAAAGGCCCCGTTGGAGAGGGCAGCCAAGGAAGCGAAGCTTGTGGGACGCCCAAAGGGATCTGTGGGAGAAAAAGGGGAACATTGGACAGCCAGCTCTAAGCAGCCACCAAGAGCTGACAGGGAAGAGGCAGATCAACAAGCAGGCCCCCAAGTCCTC
The DNA here is from genome assembly GCA_004027555.1 of Craseonycteris thonglongyai. Taxonomy (NCBI): domain Eukaryota; kingdom Metazoa; phylum Chordata; class Mammalia; order Chiroptera; family Craseonycteridae; genus Craseonycteris; species Craseonycteris thonglongyai. The sequence continues at coordinate 2,082 of PVKE010012076.1, forward strand.
GGCTACTGAGTCTTAACAACCAGGTGCTGAGCACGTCCTTGGGTCAGGCAAGGCAGAGCTCTGACATGCACCGTGTTGTTTAACCTCATAACAAGCCCCATTAGGCAGACAGGATCATTCCCACTTAAAGATGATGAAACAGGCTCAGAGAGGTGAAGTGACTTGCCAATAGTCATCTAATCAGTGAGTGGTACCCCCAACTTAGGGCCTCTAACTCCAGAGGTCAAACTCTGAGCCCACACTCCCCCACACCAGCCACCCAAACCAGCTTGATAGCAAGTCACTCTCCTGAAGACCTCTGCTGGCTTTCTCCCCCTTGACATGCAGGGCCCTTCTCAGCCTGACCGTAACTTCATGCATCTGTCACATAGCCAGTCAGAACAACTAACCTATCCCACTAGGGGATCCTCATCATTTCCTCTTTCAGAAACACCTTCCCCTAGACCATCAGGCTCAAATCCTCCTTGTCCACCCAAATCGGGGTTAGATCTCCTCCAAGAAGCCTGCCCGACATTGCTAGGAGCCAGTGACCATGCTCTCACCTGGGTCTGTGCAGCCTTCTTCCACTTTCCTCTCCCAGGTGGCAACACTACCCCTTACCACTGGCTATTTCAGACAATATCTGAGCTGGCGAAGATTAAGCTTGCCCTTCCCTATCCCATTCTCAGATGATGAAATCAAGGCTCAGAGGAGATAGAGTAACTTGCCTAAGATCACAAAGAAAGTGGAACCAGGGCTACCCTCCATTCCAGCTGTCTCTGAGATCTTTTATCCCCAGTCTGAGAAATCCTGGAAGTCAGAGACAAGGCCTGGGTTGCCCATCATGCCCTTGGCTCTTACCAATGTGGGTGCTGGGGCTCAGAAAGGGTCCATGGGCCCCGGGAGCTGCCGTGAAGGGGTTGGCTGCAGCATGGACGGCACCTGGGGCAGAGAGGTGGGAGATTTTGATGAGGCTGAGTGGGTGCAAGGTGGGCCTCAGGCTATAAATAGGGAACCTCTAGCCCTAAGAGGGCTGGCCAGACTCACCAGTTGCAGTGAAGAGGGAGGCTGCCGGGTGGGAGAGCTCCTGGCCAGTGGGCAGGGCCCCATAGGGCCCTGGAAGGCAGGGCAGGAGATCATTCCGAAAGTCAAGCTTGTGGGAGTCGCCCTGCATGGAACAGGGAAGCGGGCAGTGAGTGAGGAGCCAGGTTTGGTCCTGCTCTTGCTCTTCTACCCCTGGCCTCCCTGTAAGGGCGAGCTGGCCCCAAGATGGGGCTTGGGTGCCTAGCCTCCCTGATCAGAGCCCTAGTTAGCCAGAGAACCTAGTGTTAACTGTGAAATTGCTCAGGTAGTGACCAGGGACAGAATGGATGTTCCTGGCCAAGATTCTGCCAAGTTCAGCAGAGGGTAAGCACCCAGGCCCGCTCTCCCCAGCCCTCCAGCCCCAGTACCTTCATCTTTTCCTGGTGTCTCAGGATCATGTAAGCCACACGCACGTGCATGGCACACCACTTCCCTGGTTTCTGCCGCCCCAGAAGGATGACCAAAGGGAAAGGGAAGGAAAGAATGTTCACTCGTCACCTACTCCAGGCCTGGCCCTGCACCCAGACGTGCCACACAACACCTCCATTTATCATCCTTCCAACTAAGGAATGACTAGATCCATTTCACAGCCTAGGAAACTGAGGCTCAGAGAGAGAATCTTGCCCAAGGTCCCACGGTCAGGTACATCTGAACCCAGGTCTGTGGCTTACAGTCCTTTTGTTTTCTGCTGTTCCACATCTGGCTGCCTCCACGTCTTGGGCTTCTTACTCATTCCCAAGTAAGACCCCACCCCTCAGCCAAACACCCTGACACCAGCCCCAAGCCTCATGCAGCCTGAGGTCCTCATCAAACTCACCCTCAAAGGTGGCCGGAAATGGTCAGGGATCTGAGGATGGCAAAGCAGAAATTGGTGGAGATTCAGATCTGTTTACTGACCTGGGGACCTCATCTTCACAGTCCCCAAGTCCCCCCGAAAACACACCCGAGACTTTGTGTGGCTCCCTCAGGCCTTTCCTGCTTGTGTCAAGGATCCCTTCCCCACCGCACCCACACCAGGACCAAGCTCTTGAACCAGGGCCCAAGGACATGCTCTACTTGGAAGGCTGAGGAGTGGGGTTAGTGAACAGGCAGGACACATTTCTTCACCAAAGCTATCCGATGAACAACTTTACATCATGAGGGTCTGTTTAAGATTTCTTTAGAGAAAAGTCTTCATTACTAAAAGAGGTTGGAAAGCCTCCGGTCTAATCTACCCTTTAGAAAACATATCCTGTGCTTTCTGCACTGTTCCAAGACCCCTGGGCTCTAAGACTGTTGTTGTTACATGTGCTAAGTGTGTGGTGGGGGGAAGGCTTAGGCTTCCTGTGCCACTTCACAAAGGGGTAGCTTGTCTTTTCACTGTTTTATGGACAGGAACTTCTTGGTATTATGTTATTTAAAAAAAATTGTTCTGCGACTAAAAATACTTGAGGGATGCCAGGATAGCTCAACAGGTTGAGCGCTTGCCTTGCAACCACAGAGTCTGGAAACAGAATCCCAGCCCCAGACTGTGCAAAACTATATGCTGAACTGGGGTACAGCTCCCATATGGAAGGTCCCCAGTTTGGTTCCAACCCCACGTGCCCCACATCCACCTGTGTGGAATGAAACTATGTCACAACTCATGCTGTACAACTAAGGAGGCTGCTCTGGGCCCTCACCCTTCTCCCAAACAGTAAATCTTAAAAAATAAAAGGAAACCCTTACAAAAACTACTGCCCTAGTAACCTTATTTCTGGGCCAACTTCATGAAATTCCTATTACTCACACCTGGGAAATCCTGTCATTTACATGAACTCCCTCATATCAGATTCTCAGGGACATTCCCAATTACACATAAAGGGAAGGGTTAGTGGTTTATTCTCAAGTCTGTTCTCCCTCAACACAGATCCTCCAGCAACCCCAGGACCTGTCTCGGCCCCCCTCACCTGTGTCCCCTTTTGGGGAAGCCCGCTCGGCACTGGCCCCAGTCGTGGTGGCAGCTCGGGGTTCGTGCTCTGGGAAAGGGGAGTGGAGGGATCAGTCAGGAGAGCTGGCACCAGGCATACAAGAGGTCTCAAATGAAGCTGGGGCTGGGAAGGGGACGGAGCTCATTGGCTTTGGGGAAACCTCGGCCCATGATGAAAGGGCAGGAGATGAGCATGGTTTGGGGAATAGGAAGAAGGTATGTGAATCCAGAGGTGTCTGCGGGTTAAGAGGTGGGACGAGGTGGTGGTATCTGGATTGGGAGCTCACCTTGGGCTGGAAGGCCCCCTGCAGGGAGCCAAAGGAGACAGCTGGCGGGAGGCCCGGAGGCAGGCCGGGCACTGCGGGAGGGAAGGCCGTGTACGGCTGTGGAGAGAAGGGGACTAGTCCACGCTGGGGGTGGAGGAACAGCCCACGTCTGGTCTGCCCGTCATTCCTCGGGCCTCCACCCTAAAGCCCCCCCAGGGAGCTCTCTCAGGCTCAAGGCTCTTGTTTTTGAAGCTGAAGACTGGACCCCAACAGTCAGGGCCACACGCACTTGATACATCTATGCCCATACCACACACACACACACACACTCACATTACACACACACACACACACACACACACTCACATTATGCCGGAAAAGGCCTTCCATCTTTCCTGGGTATTTCTCAAACTAGGGAAGAGAAGGGAAGAGTAAGCTGCCAGCCAGGAACCCAGGGCCTTCCCTGGAAGCCAGACCCTCCCCCGTCTTTGAGCTTCACCACCAGCCCAATGAGGAGCTCACCATGTGGGGGCCGTGGGGTGGCAGCAGGCCTGGGGGATAAGGGGTGAAGTGCTGGTGGGTGTGCTGGTGGGTGTGCTGGTGCTGGTGGTTGTGCTGGTGGAACTGGAAGGCCAGGGGCCGGGCTGAGCCCCCTGCCCCCACCACCTCAGGGCCACCCTGGGCATTCAGGTAGCGAGAGTTCAGGTCCTGGCCGATCAGGTCCTGCTCTGTGGGAGGGGAGGGGGAGAAGGCTTTAATATCTGTCGCCACTATGTCAGCCTGCTTGGGCCTGAGTGACTGGCCTTCCCTGCTGGCCTTTAGCCACTCCCTCCTCAAGCCCTGCTGTCTGCTACGGTCCAAATGCCCCAAAACTAACTGGGCCCAAGCCCAGGGCCATGGCCCCCCCACCTCCCGGCCAGGACCCCAAACTCACCAGAAAGGGCGTTAGCAGCTGAGGCCCCAGGGTGCCCTGGCACCTGCAGCAGGGGTGGGGGTGGGGGTAGGGTGGGGCCAGGGGAGAACAAGGAGGGGTGGTGGGGTGGTGGAGGGGGCCGCAGTCCAGGGTGGGGGAAGCTGTGGGTGGACAGAGGCAGGGGCAGTGAGGGCGTCGGGGGCCGGTGGGTGAGCTGCGCGGACGAGGAGGAGGCAGATGAGGAGGAAGAGGACGAAGAGGATGATGAGGGGGGAGGCTGAGCCACGGGAGGGGCCGGGGCCTTGGGGGGCGGCCGTGAAGAGCTGGGGAGAGAAGTGGGGAGATGAGTGAGGGGTTGGGAGGTGCCAGCTCTGACGGGAGTGGGTCAGAAGTCTGGGCGATACCTTGACCCTGGTTCTCCAACATAGAAGGTGGTACAACCCAGACCCCAGAACTCCCAACCCCCGCCCAAGGAACCCATCCTCAGAGTGAGGTACCGCCCTCACCAACAACCCTCTCTGCCTCTCTAGGTCTCCTACATAGCTGCCTCTGATATCTCTGGCCACGTGACTTTCCCTTTTCTGACTCAACCACAGCTCAAAACATACCATTCATTTTGACACTGAATTACAATAGGCAACCTGGGTTTCTACCCTAAGACAGTGGAAGCAGCACGGTGCTGGCCTGGCCTAGGAGTTCTAGGCCCATATTGCCATTAACATTCTGGGTGACCTTGAGCAAGTCACTGCCCCTCTCTGAGCCTTAGTTTTCTCAATAAGAAAAAAAATAGCAATAATTACAAAAATAACAAAGATGGCATCAATAATAGTATCAATAATTCTTACCCTCTAGTGAGCACTTACTGTAGGCCAAATGCTGTCACTTGCTTTATAGGCTAATCCAAGTCGCCAACATTTCACACCACTTTCCCATTTGCTGCTGCGTCCATGTAACCACCTGTACCATTATTTCTTTCTCTAACATAACTCAGTTTTTCTTTTTTACTTAGCTTTACCCACATCATAATGTTTGAAATCAAGAGGTTACAGTACTAATCATGTTTTTCTAAAGCAAGTAAAAGCTGAAAAATATATACCTACTCACATAACATCTGAAATTAACTCACATCACTAATGATGAGTTTACACACTTTGGGAAACACTGCATTAACTCACAATTACGTAATCCTCACAACAACTTTAGGATGAAGGTATTATTATTTCATTTTATAGAAAGAGAAAATTGAGGCTCAGAGAGTTTAAGTGACTTCCAAAAATCATATAGCCAATAAATGGCAGAGCAAGAATTTGAATCCAGGTCTGACTAAAACCAAAGTCAGCACTCTTAACTGCCATGTCAGCATTTCCCAAAGTATGTTCCAAAGAACACAATTTCCAGCAGATGGGCTTAGCAAAAATGTCTCACCAGTATATAATACTAGGAAACGGCACAAACTGGATTCCCCTGCATGTAAATGTATAAAGGGCTCTGATGAGTCTGTAATCTCTTTAAAATTGTTTCACCTGTTGTCTTTCATACTTTTCAGTCTCAGAATTTTTTTTCAAATCACATCCCAAAGGTATTATCCCATGTCCCAGCCACAGAATGCAGGGGTTGGCACCAAAATGATCAGGCCCTTCCAAACCAGAACAAACCCCAGCACAACTCACCTGCCAGTGCTGAGGTCCAGGCTGCTACCATAGGAAGAAGTGCGGAGGCCAAAGGGTGAGACCCGAAGCTGTAGCTGGGGTGGGGGTGGCAGACTGGGGGCAGTTGGCAAGGGTGCAGGGGGTGAGACTGGAGGCCGAGGGGCTGGTGGAGGTGGTGGTTCCTTCGGGGGGCAAGGCACTAGCAGCGGATCGGGTCCTGGGGGCTGTTCCTGGCTCCGTTCCAGGCCCGACACTTTAGGGACTACAGAGAGTTTTGCTTCACAGTTCCCGTTGAAGGCGCCGTGGGGGCCTGAGGCTGTGAGGGAAGGACAGCAGACATACTCAGCTGAGGCTCATGCTCACCCCACTTCCCTCCCTTTTCTCCAGCCCCAGCCCTTAGAACCAACCTTTGCTGGTTGAGACAGTAAAGGATGGGTCGAGGTCATCATCAGAGACCTGGGGAAAAAGCATAGGGACAGAGTCAGGTTTGGGTCAGGCCAGGCCCTTACCCAGGAAGGCCAACAGCCTCTGGAGCCTGTTAAGAATTGGCAGTGAAGGCAAGTCTATTCCATCGCCTTAGCTGAAATCCATCAATGACTGTGTGCTCTAGGGTGCCTATACTTTGGGAAAGGGGTGGAGCAGCTGAGCCTAAGAATCTCATAGGCCAGAGGACTCAATTAAGGAAGCACTGAAATAAATAGCAGAGAAGCCGGAAATTCAAAGCAAAAACGTCAGCTATCACTCACTGTTGGCCAATAGCCCTACCTGGCTTAACTGTCTGGTCCACAAGTGTAAGCAAAAATTTTAAATCTAATTGCTGATTGTAGAAATCCAAAGATTACTCACAAAAACTCAGACTTGCACATCCTCTTGAGAATGGGCCCCAAGCCTCACATGGCAACAAAGAGCTAGAATAGTGGTTGCCCTCCTTAAATAGACAAGAACTTCCTGGTTCACTGAAGTCCCTGTCCAACAAACTTTTAAAACTAAAAAAAGGCACATGGGGGAAGCCGGGATGGCTCAGTGAGTTAAGCGCTCACTTTGCAGCCCTGGGGACAGAGGATCGAATCCCGGCCTGGGCCCGTGCGGACCCATATGCTGAACTGGGGAGCTCCCCAGTTCAGTTCCCTCTCTGTCTCTGTATCTGTATCTGTATCTCTCTCTCTCTCTCTCTCTGTCAAAAACAATAAAATAAATAAATAAATAATAAATTTTAAAAGGCGCACATCAGGAAGGGCAAATTTAGTTCATTATAGGGGTAGAGCATTAATTGCTTGGACCCATTATTTCAAAACAAACAAGTCAGCCCTATTAATAAACTGAAATACTCCTTTATGGGATATATTCTTACACTGACTACAATGGTTTGGTATCCTCACTGTCATGACCATGGTCTCTACTAAGATCTAACCTATAAGACTAACTAAAGTCTAGCAGGAAGGATGAGCTTGGTTCCACAGCCATGCAATATTTCTGTAGAGAACCATTAGTATCTCCAAAAACTTTGGAAAGGATGGCACGCCAAGGCAGAGGCCTTCTATTTATTGTTTGGTCAACTGGTTCTAGTCACCAAAGAGAAGTCACTTTACTCTCTCAATCCACCCTTCTCCTCCCCAAAATCTAATCCTGACTCAAACTAACCCATGTTCCCCACTCAAGAGGAAGCTCTGTCTGCTGCACACAGGAGACCTTTAAGATGTAGTTCATTTTTTAAGCTATAACACTGCCCACCCAACAAGTTCTAGCCCTACTCACCCTCTCATCCATATCGCTTTCCGCATCACACTGGGGAGAAGGAAAGACAGAGGTGTCACAACAGGGAAGAGGAGTGGGGCCCAAAGTTGAGAGGGGACTTTCAGCGAGGGAGTGCAAGGGGAGGGGCCAGAACAGGTGGAGAGCACTTACTATGTATCCAGCTTCCAGAGAGTGACGGGAGGCGGCCTGAGAAAGACCAGATTCCAGAGGTAAGGGAGGCTGACTGGCAAGTCTATCAAGGCCCCTCATGACCTTCGCTCAATCCCTTTCTAGCTGCTTCTCCTGCTAGGCCCACCCATTCTCAATGCTCTGGCCACTTTTCAAACTTATCACATTCTCACATCTCTGTGTTTTAGCCCAGAACAATTTTGCTGTTTCTCTTCTTAGCAAACTTACGACTATCTTTCAAGCCCTGACCAAGACATTCTAGGGGGCTTTCCCTAACCACAACCCTCTTCCCATCCCCCAGGCAGAATGAGTGGCTTCCTCATGTGGGTTTCTGCAGCCTCCCTCCCAGGTCTCTGCCTTTTTGTAGATTCTCAGGTTTTGGTCTAGGTACTTGCTTGTAGACTTTTTTTTTTCTTCTTGCTAGACAGCCACCACCTCGAAGGAGAGGGCAGAGACTATCTAATTCATTTATGATTCAACTAAGTCCATTTACTATATCTCTGAATTATCAACATGTAAGGTATACTTAATGCCAGCCAAAAAAAACAGGCAAGTCTGACCATGGACATGTCTTTATCAGATCTGGATGGAGGAATGGGAACTCAAATTTGCTATGCTTTCCTTTTTGCCTTTAGAGACTTGGGTCACTGTTTAAAATAGGCAGTGGCACTGCTGACTGAAAAATGGATTTATGTGAAGGATGTCCAGTTTTAAAGGGCAGGGATCTAGAACAAACTCACCTCCTTCCTTCTCCGCTTATTGGGCCATTTTCGAGCCCGATCCCCAGAGGGCCGACCAGGTTCCCGATCAGAGCTGTCCCCTGGATCCCCAGTGGCTCCACTGGAGCCCCCCCTCTTCCGCTTTCCAGAATGCTTTAGCCGATGTTCCAGTCGCTCTGGGGGCTGTAGAGAAGCATCCTTCTGTGGAGGAGGAGGTGGGACTAAAGTGGATGGAGAAAGCTCCCACCTGTCTAGGAATGACCAGGCTACCAAAGTGGCCCTCAGGTCAGGTAACCTGGTTGGTCCCTGGAGACTAGCTCTACCTCCTCCCACCCCAGGGTGGGGCAGAGGCCTGGCCAGAGGAGCCGGTTGCTCTGGTTTGGGGTGCCAGCATTCCCCTCTCAACTCCACCCACTCCAGGCACCATACCCTTTTCTCTGCCCCTCTGAAGCCCCTAAAGTTCCCAAGCCCAATCAGGCCCCACCTGCAAGGCCTCGAGGCTGGCGAAACTGGCTATGGCGAAGCCATCGATCAAGTCCTCCTCCTCTTCTTCCTCCTCTTCAGGCTCCTCCTCTGCTTCCCCGTCGTCTGCGCCCCCCCCCTCCTCCTCCTCCTCCTCCTCCTCCTCCTCCCCACGGCTGCCCGAGCCGGCAGGCCGCTTCCGAGCTCGGGGTCGCGGGGGCCGAGGCCTGGGACGGGGCCGCCGCCGTCTCGGGCCTCCAGGCCGCTCTCCAGATGAAGCTGACGACCAAGGCCTGGCGGGTGGCGGCGGTGACGACGAGGACGAAGAGCCGCGCGGGGCGGCCAACAAGGCCCGGGGCGCATCGCCGCCAGGACCTCGGCGGCGCCGCTGCTCCCGGTCTCGGTCTCGGCGCGAGCAGCGCCGCCGCCGCCGCTCTCCTTCAGCGGCCCAGCCCGGGCCCGGAGCCGCGGCCGTCTCCATGGCGACCGCCCTCAGTGCCGCATCCGGAGGCGGCGGGGCCCGAAACGGCCTGTCCGCAGGCCCGGGGTCGCAGGCGCGGCGCTGGCGGCTGCACAGGGACGAGAGGGCCACGGCTTCCCCTTTAAAGTAGGATCTGCTGGCCCTGAGCTTGCCCCAAGGCCAAGGCCTGGGGAGCCGGCGCCGCCCCCGGGGCGACAAGCCCGAAGGCCCACCCCCCGTGAGGCCGACGGGGCCGAGACGGCAAAAACCGGGCGGCCGTCCCTTTAAGGCGAGGCCTCAAGTTGTCCAGCCCCTCGCCCCTTTAAGACGACCCAACGGTGTCCGGCTGGCCTAGTGCGGTGGCCACCCCCTGCCAGGGGTCGAGACAAGTCTCCCCGAGGAAGAGAAAGGGACACCCCTTTAAAAGGGACCGAAAGCTCGTCCCGAAACGCAGACCTCCCCTTTAAGTGTCTCAAGTCCTCCGGCTAAAAGAGGCCGCCCCTTTAAGGAGCCCAGGGTTCTCAAAACAGCAAGCCTTCCCTTTAAGGGCTCGGGAGTTAGTTTCTAATCCTCCACAAGCGGCCACTTCCCTTTTAACCTAAATTTAAAGGACTTCTTGCGTGATGGGGGTGGGGGTGGGAAGAGGAGGTGAGAATCCTCACTCGCTCCAATTCTCCCAACAGCAGTTTTCAATTTGTCAGCTTCTGTTCGGCGGCTTCCCCTTTAAGGCTGGCGTTGTAGTCTGCCGAGTTCAGTGGCCACCCCTTTAAGGAAATTTAAAGGGGCCTCTTCCAGACCCAGTTCTTCCAGCTTCCTCCTCCGGTCGCCATGAAAGGATCGAGTAGGGGGCGGGGCCGCGGGGACCAGCCCTCCAAAACCCCGGATGTGAGGCAACGATGACGGGTAGAGCTCCTCCGTTTGCCGACATAAAAGTATCTTCCTCCTTTCCTCGTCTCTGTCTGACTTGCGCCTTAAGGGATCCGGAACGGCCGTTGGGCAGCGGGGAATCTCCAGCGCACCCTCCTGTTGTCTCCTTTGGAGTCTTGGGCCTCTTCTCCGCCAAGACTTCCCTGCCCCTCCTCCCTCTTCCTCATCCTACGCCTCCTTCCTCTCTAGGTCTCCTCCCACTTTCCGCCCCCTTCTCCTCACCCCTCTACAGACTCAGTCGTTGATAGGTCGAAAAGTGTACGTCAGGATGGAGGGCGGAGTCAAACTAGGGGAGGGCTAGTTTGTAACCGCCCTCAAGTCCTGGATTGGGTACACGTCAGATTAGCTCTGTCCTTCAAGTCTCGTGACTGGACTGGTTAGGAGTAGGTGCTTGGGGCGGTTCCCAGAGGACCCCGCCTCTTCCTGCTTTTCGTTCATTGGCCCGCATTTTGACTGCGTCAAGGCGAGTGATCTATATGTGGTGCGCGAGACCAGTGGGGCGGTTGGCCGCTGGGCGGCGCGCGGCCTTGGCAGGTGCTAGTCGTCGTCCCGTTTCGTCGTCTCTGTTTCCGCCGTTTGGCTTAACCCTCTAGCTGCCTGGCTTCTCGCGCACGCGCCTGGTACTGTCGTCGCCCGGCGGTCAGCTCGGCAGGATAACCCCTCAGCGCGAAGGCGCCCGAGCACGTAGTATGCTTTGCGAGCTCCAAACCCGCAGGAAGGAAGGCGTGCGCGTCCCGTTATGGCTGGGTTCAGTGGGAAAGTGTTGGCCTGTGGATCTCTACCTGCTAACAAGATAAAATCACCTTGCTCTTGTTGTGTACCAGATACTCTCACATATTAACTCATTGGAAAATATTTTTTTTAGGAAGGTACTGCTGTTAGCCCTTTTACAGAAGGGGATGGGATTGACACAAACATAACCAGGATTTGTACTCAAGAAGCCTAGCTCCAGTTTGTGCTGTTAGGCACTGCTCTATTTTGTCTCTTATGTTATGAAGGCTGTAGAGTGCCACTTCTGGCTGCCCGGGTTACCCTTTTAATTAATGAATGTAGAGATCGCACTGACACAGCTTGCTTTCCTATGTATAAAATGGGGTACAATTCCCTCTCACAGGGTTATGTGCAGGTCAGATACCTGTGACTGTCGTAGGTGCGCAATTACAGCTGAGTACTGCTAGCTCTTTAATCTAGCCCAGGCCCTGGCCTGCATGTTAGGAGGAAGTCAGGGCTAACACGATCAAGGCCTTGGTCCACTCTGGGACTTTCAGTCTCCTCTTTGATATAAATTAATTGGGAGAACCCTGACTAGGGTTCCAGGTCACAGTATCTTCTGGGGCAGACTCAGAAGTATCCCTCCACACAGGGAGATTCTGAACTCAATGATGTAGAAACATTAACCAATACTGCCAATCAACCTCAAACTCAATTGGGAACACACAAAAGAATCAGAAACATATCAAAAACTTTACTAGAAATATAGAGAAAAAAATAAAGCAGCCTCAGAGTCTTCCTCTCCCTCTAGGATGGATGTATAGGTAAACAGGAGGTACTCCAAGGTCCAATGGGGCCACTCCCTAATCCGCTTTCTCCTCTTCCAGGAGCAAGGCATCCAGCTCCTCCAGTCGCTGCTGCAGCAGGGTTCCCACATCTGTGCTGGGGGCCATACTGGGAGTAGGGGCCCTGCCAGCTGCAGCCCGGACCCCTCGAGATGGCCGCCGGGATCGAGGAAGACTACTGTCCCGAAATTCTACAGCCCGCCGCAGCTTCCTTGAGCTGGTAAAAATGAGAGTCCCATTGCGTTCCCGGGGTTCCTCAAAGATGGTCTCAAAGGTCCTGGACCAGGCAGAAAGGAGTGCTGGTTACCAGCATGCCCCCTGGTTCCAGCCTTCTCTCTGTCAACCCCAAGCCTTCAAAGTTTCTCACCTCCTGGTTGTAGGGGATTGGTAATTCTTATTGGTGTAAATTTCTTCCAAGCTAAACTCTTTCTTGTTCAACCTGAGAGCAAAGAGCAGAGGCCACTGAAAAACCTGGAGCCAGTAGAGCCTGGAGAAGGGATAAGCAAGCCTGGTCTGTATTTCAGTTTCTGGGACATGCCAAGGGCCAGGAGTGCTGCCTGAGGCAGACAGTTCTAAGCACAAACCATGTCCAGACCAAATTGACTCCTCCAAGCTGGACTGTGCTCCCTGAGAGGAGATAAAGCCACATTTCAGGGGATGTGAGCCTACATCTACTTGTCAAGGCAGTTCCGTGAACAATAAGCATCTCACCTGATGGGTCGAGGCAGTCCCATTGGTGTGAGGTTTAGCTGAGGACGGGCCGGTGTCCTGCGTATTCTGAATCGAGAAACCTTTCCCATGGTCTGCAGGGGGAGGGGGTGGGGGTGGGGCAGGGCACAGGGTAAGATTGCGGCACAGATGCAGGCTTGACTTGTCTCCTCCCCCTCATCTGTACACCTACCTTGGTCTCAGGGTCTGAAAGCACCTGGTCCTCTGAGGCCCTTGACTCCTTCCCCTTGGTTGAGCCCAATCTGCAGAGAAGGTCAAGGCTCAGGATAAACAATATTCATAGCAGTATCCCCATCTCCTGCCCACTGGATACCAGGAAGGAGGCTGGGCCCAGACTGTGGCCAGGGCTTTAAGGAGGGTTTATCGAGAGCACTACCTGGGTTCTGCAGGTTCAGAGAAGGAGGAAGTGGATGCAGTGGATGAGCAAGATGTAACGAGGGAAGAGCCTCCCACTCCTCCAAGAGGGAAGACCTCTTTACGGAGACAGGGTCGAGGGGGTGGTGGGACTCGGGTCATCTCTCCACCACCCACAGTGTGCCGCCGGGGCCGGGGCTGGCTTGAATGACGTGGAGCAGGGGGCCAGCTGCAGACATCTGAGCTAGGGGGCCCCAGATCAGGGCAGGAGTGGCTTCGGCCCAGAGAGGCCTTAGGGAGAAGTGCTGGGGAATTGTGGTCTTGGGCCCGCCACTGACGGATAGGGGGCCGGGGACTGATGGTTGCAGTGCCCTCAGCAGCCCTGGACTGCTCGGCCTCTGAGATGGCAATCTTCAGCTCCAGCTTCATGGGAGGTGATGGCGGTGGGGGCTGTGGGGCTTTGTGGGGGGTGAGGAAGATGTCAGCAAAGCTCTCAAGCTTGGAGCGGACAGAACGGAAGAGGGGGGCCAAGTTCCAAGGACTGAGGCGGGGGCGTAAAAGGCTGGACGGCTGTGGGGTTGATGGGGGCTCCAGAACAGGATCTGAGGCTGAGGAAAGGAGATGGTCACAGGTGGGCATTGCTTAGCAACAGATGTCTAAGCCCCACTTCAGTAGCCTCAGCCCATCCCCTAAACACAAATTTCCCAGAGGAATAAACCCACTCCTAAAAAACTAAGCCCTAAATTTGGGAGTTGAACATCAGGCCTCTAAAGTCTAAACCAGGGGTCTCCAAACTTTTCAGCCCGTGGGTCGCATTAACTATCAAACAGCAGTTTGGGGGCCGACTACACACTTGAGGTCCAAATAAAAATCAAAACATAGATGTTGTTTTTCATTATTTATTTAATATTATTTTATTCAGATAAAAAGGTCTCCATGGGCCGGATGAGAGGGCCGTAGTTTGGAGACCCCTGGTCTAAACCCTGTCTTTACACACTAAGCTCTGCCCTGGGAGGAAATTAAGCCCCACCCTCACCTCTGCACCTGATAAGCTCAGGTAAGATTTTCCAGAGCCCAAAGTCTCATTCCTCTATCTGAGTCCTTACCTGGTGATGGGTTCTCCAGAGGGTCTGCAGGCAGGGAAGATGGCTGGAATGGGGGTTCCAGGTCCCTGGATGGAGGCCTTGGCTGGTTAACCATCGTTATAGACTCAGCTCTGGGGTGAAGAGGTAAGGTGAAAGCTGGGGGAGCTTCCAGGTCCAGATCCCACCTGAGCCAGCACCTCCCCTGTTCCTTAAGGTTTCTGAAGGCACTACAAGGAACAACTAGACAAGTAAATTAGGATGCCCCTAGCTCTGACTGCCTGGATAATGGTTGTTGCCTGGACATGTAAATAATTCCTTTCAAGTCCGTCTCACCTTCTCGCTGGGACAGTGAAGTTGGGAGCTTCATCAGTGAAACCCTGGATAAAAAAGGGATGTTTGTGGGGAGGCAGGGAAGCCTGCTTTGGCCTCCTTAGCTTCCCATATCCAAACTCTCAGTCTCCAGATGCCTGCCTGGGTGCACACCAGACTTTTTCATATAGGCCTTTGCTTAAGCAGTGTCTTCCACCTAAAATGCTATTCTCCTTGCTGTGAGCAAAATCCACTCAACACTCAACCCTCCTACCCTGTCTTCTACCCCCACTGGAGTGCCTGCCCTCAGTTACACGCCTTACATCCTTACCGAAAGTTTCTGTACCTCAGTTGGGGGTCTGGGGCTGGCAATGTCTTCTAGCATCACCACCAGAGTTGGCTGGGGGACCCGGTCCACCTCTTGTGAAGGGCCCTCCTCTTGGCCAGTGGTTGTCCTTGATTGATGCCTCAGGGTGGAAGGAGGCCGGTGGATGCGGCTCAAGGGCTCTCGACATAAGTGTAGTGGGTCGGGAGGCCTAAAGAAGGAACACAAAGATCAGAGGGGCTCAGCTGTTATCCCCAGCTAACACCCAAATCCTGCCATGCTCACCTGGCCTGCGACAACCGCACAACCTGTTGGGGTAGTGAGGCAGGCGGCTGGCTGGGAACAGAATCCCGATGGTTACTGGGGTGTTGTAGGGTGGAGGTCTCCTCTTGGGGCGCTAGGGGGACCTAGGAGAGGAGGTGTCAAGAGTAAGATGATGGAATGAGGTTGGACTGGACAAGCCCCCTGTGCATAACAGTGTCCTATGCCGCAAAGATAATAGATATCATGGCTAGAATTCACTCAAGAGCCACAAAGAGGTGAGTCAAACAAAATTGGGGGCCCGATATTACAGTGCTCTTCAGTTGTGAGTGTGGGACCTGGGTTATTTCACCCAAGCTGTTTGGAGAAATGAAAAAAAGGGCAGGGGATGGCTCAACAGGTTAAGCGCTTGCTTTGCAGCCCCGGGGTCTGAGGATCGAATCCCAGCCCCAGTCTGTGGAAACCCAAATGCTGAGCTGGGGTGTGGCCCCCAGTTCGGTTCTTGCCAGGGCAAGCTTCCCATGTGGGAGGCCCCCAGTTCAGCCCCTAGCTCGGGAGGGGGTGTGCCTCCCATGTGAGAGGCCCCTGTCTGGTTCCTGCCCTTCAGGGCTCCCGCCCACCTGTGTGGAATGAAACTATGTTGAAAACTGATGACATACAAAAATGGAGATTGCTCTGGGCCTTACCCCTTCTCTCTGTCAAAAACAATAAAATAAATCTTAAAAAAGAGGAGGAAAAAGAGGGTAACTTTGGGTGAATCACAGCCCTGTTTGGGGCTTCAGTTTTTCTTATCTGTGCAATAGAGCCAATGACCTTTGTTTGTTTCCCAAGGATTGCCTAGAAGTTGGGCTAGGACAAAAGAAGGTCTCTCATATTTAAAGAATAGCAGGGATGTGGTTCCAGCCTGGTAGGGATAGTGGTGGGGAATGGGCATTGGAGATCCGATTTGAGGTTGGAGTAAGTGAGAGCCAAGCAAATCTCTAGTATTAGGGAGGCTGTGTGAGCGATGGTTGTGAGAATAAGGTGTCTGGACTTCAATTATCCTCATTAGTGATTTGGCCTAATTGGTACTGAAGAGGAACCTGGGGGAGAGGGGGAGAAGAGGCTTCCCAGTTTAAGGGGCTCACCATATGGGCAGCCATGACATCTTCCAGCACCACGGCCAGGACCCGCCGAGAGGCCTTTTCCAAGGGTGAAGGGGCCACCAGGGGCTGCAGCCTCGCCCGTTTCGGGCTTCTGGCTCCCCATAATGCTCGAGCCAGGGGCTGGCGGCACAGACGTGGCCGGCCAGGGAGGCTGGAGGATAAGAGAATTAGAGGAGAGTCGTCTGAGTCTTTCATTGGCTCTGTGGATTCCCCTGTACGGCCGCCAGTCTCCCCGTTTCCCGGGCTCAAGACAGGCTGACGGGGTGCCTTCTCACCTGGAGTCCCCCGGCAAGTCCATGGGGAAAGCGGCGGCTCCGGGGAGTCCCTGGGGGATCCCAGGCTGCAGCCTGGGGTAGGATAGGGAGCGGGGAAGTGGGGAGTGAGGGCCAGCCCTTCCCCTGGGGCTCCGCCCTTCATGGTACTCCCGCAGCTCCCGGTAGAGCACGGGCCGGAGACCTGCGGCGCGAAAGGGCGCCCCCGGTCGGCCGTCCGGAGTGGGTGTCTTCCCACAGCCGCCACCGCCGCCGCGATCAGCGGATCTCTTGCGCCCTGTTGGGCGCTTGCCGCGAAAACCTGGATTGCAGTGGTCCCAGTTTTCCCAAGGCCGAAGCCTTTTGAGGCCTTTGTCCCTGTAGATTCCACCCTGAGATCCCCTGGGATCAGCTGGGATCCCGGTCCTGGGAAGTTCAGTTTCCACCAGAGCCCTGTGCGATCCTAATCTATTCTCAGCGAGTGGCGAAGGACTCCGAAGCTGTACACCCACCTATACACCGACAATTTCCCCTTCCCACCGGATCCCCTAGACTGGATCCAAAAGGAAAGAATCCTACGGCGCGGTTCTTCCAATCAGACGCCGTGCGAGGATCCTCCTCTCCCCGTGAGCTTCGGCTCCGTAAAGCTCCTTTCAGGCAGGGGAGGACCGAGCTTGAGCAATGCGTATCCAGTCGGGATCCCCGGGGATCCAATGTCAAACATACCCCTCCACTCCAATCCCGGGAGGTCCCGCCCACAGACCCCCTTCCTCCGCCCTCCCCAGATCCCCGCCCAGCGCTTTCCCCAACCCGGGAACGGATCCTTCAAAAGTTTCCTTCCCTTCCTCCTCCCGCCCTCTCTCCAGCCGCTCGGTTCCCTCCCCCCGCGCGCCACTCACCGCCGCCTCCCGCCGATCCCGGGTCTTCGACGGCTCCCACCTACGGTTCCTTTAAAACCAGCCCAACACTGCCCAACCGCCGAGGGCCTTCTTCTCAGAGCCTCCGAGCAACGCCCAATCACCGGTCCGCGTCTTCCTGGGTGGTGAGAACCTAAGTGAAGCCTCCTGGCAGCAGCCATTATCCCTTAGGGGCAAGCAGCCAAATTGGGCAGTGTCGCCATTATAATTGAGGGCAGATAGCGCTATCTTCGAGAAACCGAAGTAGACCGTGTGGCGTCGCCTTCTAAGGCCAGGCAGTGGCTGAAGACTATGCCAAGTTTCTTGGGATAGTAAGACAACTGTAGTGTAGCTAGAGTGTCGCCACGTTTTTTAAGGGCATCTTCCGGTTCTTTCGTTTTTAGGCCAATCAACGTGAACTGAGTGCTGACGATAAGTGAAATTCCCAATTTTGTGGAGAGGCCCTGTAGAGGCCGATTCCGGTTCCATCCTGAGTTCCTCAACCTGGTTCCCACGTCGCAGGGGAGAGTGTGGGAGTGGGTGGTGAGGGACAGCGACTAGGGCGTGTGCCCCTTCAGGCTCCGTTGCTCGCGTGGTGTCCTGGAGAAACTGAGTTGAGCCCTGGTGGAGAGGAGGCTGCGGGCCTTGAGCTTCACTTTACCCTAGTGTTGTGTATCTCTTATTGGAGAACTGGGGGTTTCTGCGGCCTGTACATAGGGCTTAGTACAGGGGTGTCACTGCGGGGCACCAATAACCAACTTGGCGTGCTTGGTGGGTTTCGGCCGCTTCTCTGTTCCAGGCTCCTAACGAGCCCTCGAGGGGCTAAACTGATGGGGCGTATAAATAATCCTTAGTATAGGGTGACCAGACATCCCGCTTTTGGCGGGACAGTCCCGATTTTTAACAATTTGTCCTGTGTCCGGCATTTTTAAAAAGTTCCGATTTTTGGAAAGAATACACGACAAGCTAGGGAACGGCAGGAGATAGACCAAATTTTAAATCAAGAACACCCCCACCCCGGTCAATGGTGTCCCACTTTACCAATGTTAAAATCTGGTCACCTTACGTACCAGTAAGCGATCAGGGACTGCTTGGAGAAGCTGCATCATGGAAGCGTTATCAGGAGCAGGGCTATTGGTGGGGAGGAAGTGGGTATATCTGGGCTTTTTGCACTGTGAAGTCTCCTTCATCACCTAACCAAAGCCCATTCCTCTGCTAGTTCTCTTTACTCGGGATTCTCTAGTCCAAACCAGTACTTACTTTCTTGAGGCAAGAGAGCCAGAAGAGAGCAAGAGAGCTAGAATTCTTGATCGGAGATGAAGGTGCACACACTGCTCAGCATAATTGTCTCTTACAAGTGAGTGACAAAAGTAATGACACAGAAACAATAATATAGAAAGAGAACCAGTAAGAACAGGTGTGGAAGTGAAGACTCAACTCTGTAACCAAGGACTCATCCAGATAGCTCTACCAGGATTACAGCGACTCTAATGCAAGGCCTTCTGGGTACTCTGGAATTCCAGGATGAGTGTCTGGTGGAAGTAGGCAGCTGCTGTTTCAGATGGAGGTGTTCTCTTCTACCCTGGATGGGGGCTGGATGCATAGTTCCTGAGGATTTCCCCTGGAGGTATGGTGGTACTTCCAGCCTTGAATGCTTGGAGATCCTCCCAACCTTGGTGAGTTGAAAGGCCTTATGTAGGCTGTCACTTAATTGCTTAAACACAGGTGCTTCCCAGGCCAGAGGCAAGAATAGCTTTCAAGAACAGAACATGCCTAATCTGAGTTTTAATTCTCTAGGTCTGAAAAAGTCAACACCAAGGACAAAAAAAAAGTGATCTAAAGAAAGGTCCAGGAAGCCGGGATGGCTCAGTGGGTTAAGCGCTCACTTTGCAGCACCGGGGACCGAGGATCGAGTCCCAGCCCTGGCCCGTGCAGACCCATATGCTGAACTGGGAGCTCCCCCAGTTCAGTTCTCTCTCTGTCTCTGTATCTCTCTCTGTGTGTCAAAAATAAATAAATAAATAAATACTGAATCCCAAAATGGCAGAAAAAAAAAAACCTTTAAAAAAAAAAAGAAAGGTCCTTGGCTTGAGAATCTGATAGGGAGGGCTCAGTCCTACAATCCTAATTGGGGCTCTGGAGTTCATCAAATTGAGGTCTGTGACACCAAATTGGTGTCTTGGCCCTCAGCCTAGGCTGGCAACTGTGAGCCTTCATAGTTTCATGGTTTTACCTCTATCCTCTTTGTGACTACCATTTCAACAACTCCTACCTTATCCCCTACCTGTGTACACACTCTAAGGCATGGCCAGTGTGTGCCTATTCAGTGGCCAGAAGTCCCACATAGCCTCCAGCAGGCCAGGTGATGTGGCTGGAGATTGGCTGTTAAGGCACATCAATGTATCATTCTTCAGAAACTGGGCCCCTTTGGACTCTGGGTCTCCCATCTGCTTAATTGTTGCCTGGCCTCTGTGATTTCATTTGTAAAATGAGAGCAATAAACCCTGTCATGCCAATCTCCAAATAGACTTGGAAGATCAAGAGCAAGTGAGGAGACACATCTGAGAGTGCCTGATAAGTCTCAGGCTACAGGTAAGAAGAGGATGATAAAACTTCCTTTTGAGTCCGATAGGAGCAGAGAGTGGACCCCAGAGAGCCTTGAACAGCCCCACGCCTGCCACCGGCCTAGTTACCATAACATGCCAGGAGGAGCCATAGCTGCCACAGCCAGCCCCAGTCACCATCACCACAACCATGAGCATTGAGTCCGAGACCCAGCAGCCCCACGCCACCCTCGCCCTCAGCTCTGCTGACACCAAGCTTGGCACCACAAGCAGAGGCACAGGTAGAGGTAGGTAGCCTTACGTCATGGGCATCTGCCATCAGGGACAAGAAAACGCCGTGAGGGTTTTGGGAGCAGTAAAGTGGTTTACTGTAAGAAACAGATATGGTTTCATCAACAGGAATGACACCAAGTAAGATGTATCTGTGTACTTGATGGCCATAAAGAAGAATAACCTCAGGAAGTACCTTCTCAGCGCAGAAGATGGAGAGACTGTGGAGTTTGATGTTGTTGAAAGAGAAAAGGGTGCAGAGGCAGCAGATGATACAGGCCCTGGTGGAACTCCAGTGCAAGGTAAGAAATATGCAGCAGACTGTAACTATTATAGACACTATCCACGTCTCAGGGGTCCTCCATGCAATTACCAGGAGAATTATCTAAATAGTGAGAGTGGTTAAAAGAAGGATCAGAGAGTGTTCCCGAAGGCCAGGCCCAACAGTGCTGGCCCTCCCACAGGTGATGGTTCCCACCTTACTACCTGCAGAGACCCTCTGGGCACCTACCACAGTGTCACAACCATCCTGTGCAGAGAGAAGTGATGGAGCATGCTGACAACCAGTGGGCAGGAGAACAAAGTGGACCAGTGAGACAGAGCATGTGTCTGGACTATAGACTGCAAATCCTCAGGGGCCCTTCTTGCCAAAGGCAGCCTCAAGAGGACAGCAGGGAAGAAGATAAGGAAAATCAAGGATATGAGACCCAAGGCCACCAGCCATGTCAGCATTGGTACCACATAACTTCAATTACTGATGCAGATACCCACAAGACGGCAAAGAGACAAAAGCAGTCGATCCACTAGCTGAGAATTGCTCAGCTCCCAGGGCTGAGCAGAGTGGGACTGAGTAAATGCTGGCTAACCATCTGGCATGTCATCAACATGAAGAAGTGAATATGAAATCCTAGCAACCAGAAATGAACAAAAGATAGAAGCTAAAGACTTTTAAGTGCCTGGGGGAAGCCGGGGTGGCTCAGCGGGTTGAGTGCTTGCTTTGCATCTCTGGGGACTGAGGATCCAGTCCCGGCCCTGGCCCTTGTGGACCCATATGCTGAACTGGGGTGTGCTTCCCATGCAGGAGGCCCCCAGTTCGGTCCCCCCGCCCCCCCCAGTTTGGCCCCTGGCTCAAGGACCCCGCCCACCTCTGTGGAATGAAACTGAAAGCGGATGACATACCACTATGGTGACTGCTCTGGGCCCATCTCCCTTCTCTCTGTCTCTCTCTGTCAAAAACAATAAAATAAATCTTAAAAAAAAAAGACTTTAAGTGCTTGCTTTTTGCCCATTGACCAGATAACTAGAACTACCTGCATTTATCTATGCAGCATTGGGTTTTTATTATTTTTTCCTAAAGATGTCTCTTTTTGGTAATGATAAATGTGTTTTTTAATTTAAAAAAATAGAACCTGTTTTTTTTCTCAGTACACCTTTAAAGGTTTTTAAATTGTTTTATGTCTAGTCAAATTGAGATTTTTTTTTTAAGAACTTCATTTTTAATTTTTTTTCTTCAAAAATTTATTTTCATACGGTTCTAAAGGCTGAAAGGCCAAGATTAAGATGCCAGCAACTGAGGTTTCAATTTGAGGCTTATTCTCTTGGCTTGTAGCATTTTTTAAGATTTATTGTATTGTTTTTGACAGAGACAGAGAGAAGGGGGAGGGCCCAGAGCAGTCTCCACAGTTCAGCACATGGGTCTGCACGGGCTGGGGCCGGGATTTGATCCTTGGTCCCTGGGGCTGCAAAGCGAGCACTTAACTCATTGAGTCATCCTGACTTCCCCTTAATTTTTAATAAAAGTTTACAACTTGATTATTTTTTTTAAAAAAAAGCAGCCAACTGCAAGCACCTGTTAATAAGTCTTAACTAATTGTCTTTGTGAGGGAAACAAAGAAAGAAAAAAACCGGAAAAATAAACCCTTTCTCTTCCTCTCCCAGTGTCCTGGGCCTTCTGGTCCCTAAGAAAGCTGCTCTGCTCAATACCTTTCTCTGCAGAAGCCTCCAGCCTAAGCTCCAGATCAGACTGGGGAGGTTGGGTCAGGTTGTGGTTGTAGGGTGTGGAGGTAAGTTTGGGTTGTTGCTTTGGTTTGTATCAACCGTTCAACAGAATTTCAACACCTCCTATGTGTTACGTCCTAGGGATAAACAGGTGTCTGGCCCTAAGAGACTGGAGTTTATATCCCTGTATATAAAATTGCCATTGGCTCTGCTGAGTCCTTCAACTTCAGTCCTCTCCACCCTAAAGTACTTGGTCCAGCCAGCTGTCGGCACATGGCTGCCCAATTTAATTCCCCTGGTGAGGAGCTTTCAAGACCCACCTCTGGGGGCTCTTCTACTCTGGTCAGCTACTTCAAGTTGCTAGAATTATTTTTATTTATCTGAGAAAGCTAGTCCTACCCATGGTTTTTAACTCTTTCTCTCCCCAGTCTAGAGAACCACCTGCTACCAGTTACATCTCTGCCTGTTTCTTTCTTTTTGGGGGCGGGGGAGGGGGCGGGTGCAGGGGGTGGTAGACAGGGTTTAAGTTTCAAGGAACTGCATGTTAAAGCAATAGGGCTTATGGTGAGGATGTCAAGGAAGGGGAGAAAGTTTGGAGGATTGGAGAGACTCAGAGGGGTGAAAGGAGCTGCCTATTTGAAATGATGGTATCTCACTGTGCCAGTTAATATCTCTCAGCTCTGAATTCACTATTTTTGTCTATTCTGTGAAAATGGGTCCGGGCCCTTTAAATACTTTTTTCTTTGCCGGTTGGGATCATATTAAGTTTTGTCAGCAGGAAGACATTGCGGGAAGAAAGGATTTTGCTTTGTGGTTTCAGTGAGCCTATTGGCAGGCTCCTGTAGTCCAAGTCAGTTCCCAGCTTCTGCAGCACAGGCCCCTGCAGTGGCCAGCAGCTTCCCTTTGGACAGCTCTGTAGTGGGGTGCCTCTGGTGAGACACCTACCTTCCCATGAACTGTTTTCCTTGGCACCCCAGAGGGAAGCTTTCCAGCAATTTCCAGAGGATGAATTTCCAGCAAGATCCACCAGAGTGGCACCCCAGCAACATCTGACCTCTCTCCAAAAAGTCCTGGATCTCAGGTAGAGACTTTTTCTTGGGTGCTGCATCTCAGCCTGAGGGGTAGTGGCTGCTCCTTATATCTGTTATTCCCATATTCTTGAGAATTCATTCTCTTTACTTCTTACTACCTTCAGTGGGAAGATTTGTGTCCCCCCGAAAGATATGTTCAAGTCCTAACCCCCAGTTCCCAGGACTGTGACCTGTTTTGGAATTGGAGCCATTTCAGGTATAATCTATGAGATCATACTGGTTTAGGGTGAGTCCTAATGCAAGGGTGTCCTTATCAAAAGAAGGAAAATTGTACATCGACACATGAAAAGGAGATTGCCATGTGACAACAAGCACAAAGACTAGGAGGAACACCTGTGGCAACAGAGGTGGACACTTGAGTGATACCTCGACAAGCTACAGAATGCCATAGATTGCCAGCAACAGCCAGAAACTAGGAAGAGGGCAAGGGAAGATGATACCCATGGTCTCAGAGGGCACATGACCCTGTGGATGCCTAGATTTCAGATTTCTAGTCTCCAGAACTGCAAGCGAATAAATTTGTGTTCTTAAGCCACCCAGTTTCTGGTCATTTGTTATGGCAGCCCTGGACACAGTCCAACCCCTCGTTTCTCTTAATTCCCCACTGTAACTGATAATTCTTCATGTTAAACTTTCCCATTAAAAAGGAAGAGATTTATTTTATTGTTTAGAGGAGGTAAGAAAGTGAAAGAGAGAGAGAAGGGGGGAGGGCCCAGAGCAGTCTCCATAGTTGTACATTATTAGTTGTGACAGTTTCATTCCACACAGGTGGATGTGGGCCATTCAAGGCAGGAACTGAACTGGGGGCCTCCCATGAGGGAAGTAAGAATCCTCACCACAGGGCTCGGCGGTTACCAGTTGCACCAGAGTTCAATGTATGGGTTTGCAGGGGCTAGAGCCAGGATTCAATCCCCAGACCTCACAGTTGCAAGGCTACTGTTGAGCTATCCTAGAATCCCTTAAACTTTTCCTTACTGAAATTACTACCAGTATATGGTTTCTCTCCCGTTTGGACCCCAACTTATACCATCACTAACAAAATACTAGTGTTTCAGCATTAAATAAAATGAAATATCTGAATCCTGCAAGACCCCATTGCTATGCAGATATTTCAGAAGTAGGCGATTTTCAAGAGAGGCATAAAGTCTGCATTAGAGACATGCTCCTTAAGGGCATCTGAATGCTCCTATCACACCTAAGAAAAGAATTATATTTTTTTATGATAAGAGTATGTTTAATTTTGTAAGAAATTGCCAAACTTTTCTCCGAAGTGGCTATACCATTTTACATTCCCACCAGCAATGAATAAGAGTTCATGTTGTTTGTGTTTTAATTTGTAATTGCCCAATGACTTATGATGTTAAGCGTCTTTTCATGTAAGAGAAAAGAATTAAAACTGAGTGCAGACAGTGTGAGGACAGCTGGCTTGAATGAAGAAGTGCTGGACAGAGGCCATGTTGTCTAAAGGCAATTCCTGATGTCCTGTGCTTTCATGTGGAGGCTGGCTATAGACAACACTCAGAAAATGAGATCAGGTAGAGGCTTCTGGAAATGACTACGTCTGATGTTATAGGCTGGGAAGGCAGAGGGACAGTGTTACTCAGGGCTAGAGTGGCAAAGCTGGAGCAGGAAGGTACATGACACACACAAAAATGTTGACCCGGCTGTGAACTTTCATCCAGAGGAAGAGGGCTAGATGTGGGAAGGCAAGGGCCCCAGGTGGTTAAGAGGCTCTAAATAGGTTGAACTCCAATCTCTTGACAGATGCAAAATACTATGGTGAACAAGACAGAGTCCTTGTCTTCAGAGAGCTTAAGTGCATAGTGAGATAAATGCTAAACTCAACCTGCACACAGCTTCCCAAAAGAGCATGTGCTTGTAAGCAGAGCCTGAGAAGGAGGCTTCCTGGAGAATGTGGTGAGTCCTCTGAGAACTGAAAGGAAGGGGTTCAGGAAGGAGGACTGTGGGCCATCACAACTGTGCAGAGGTCCCAAGGGCGAAATCAGGAGGCTGCAAATAATCTGTCAGCCTATCAGAACCCATGTATGATTTTCAGAACAAACATTCTGAATGCTCCGTTTACTATGATGGACTTTAAAAATATCAATGTAACCCTTACTATAATTTAAAGGACTTAAGTCATTTATTTAAAAATGTGTATCCAGTAGTATACTATACATGACTTAGAATACAAACTACGACTATAGGCAACAATATAAATGAATTTTAAGAAGCAAAAGAAGCCAGACACAAGAGTGTATTTCTGCATACACACATCTACTTGTATGACTCCATTTGTATTGTTTGAAAAGAGGTAAGACTAATCTATAATATTAGAAATGGGACTAATGATTGTCCTTGGTAAGGGTAGTGACTGGAAGGCACATGAAGGGAGCCCGCGGTGCGATAATAGAAATACTTTGGTTTCTTCTTCTGGGTACTGGGTATGTGGTGGGTATGTTCACTTTGTGAAAATTCATTGAGCTTACACTTAGGATTTGTCCATTTTTTTCTATATGACATTTACTTTAAAAATTTTTGTAATAATGTATACCTCAATGTGTAAATGTTTGGGTAGGGCCTTGCCAAATGATTTAGTGAAAGGGTCATACTGCAGTAGTCATATGCTTTCACCTACACATAGGATTATTATGAATACAGCAGCTACAGATGCAGACTGTCACAGATGGGTTGTGTTGGTGATTCAAATTCAAATGTGGCCATTTCTGCTGTGATTTTCTTTTTTTTTTTTTTTAAAGATTTATTTTATTGTTTTTGACAGAGAGAGAGAGAGAGAGATACAGAGACAGAGAGAAGGAGGAGGGCCCAGAACAGTCTCCATAGTTGCACATCATAGGTTTTTCCACATAGTTTCATTCCACAGGTGGGCAGGGCTGCACAGGGCAGGAACTGGGCTGGGGTCTCTCCCTGGTGAGAACCAAACTGGGGGCACTCCCCAGTTCAGCATATGGGTCCACACGGGCCAGGGCCGGGATTCGATCCTCGGTCCCTAGGGCTGCAAAGTGAGCGCTTAACCCACTGAGCCATCCCGGCTTCCCCTGCTGTGATTTTCATGGCAAACAATTCTTGATAAAGTTTCAAACAATCTTGATAAAGTTCCAATCTTCCCTCAACTTATACAAGTGTCTGCCTTCCTGGAAAAGTCGTGATTAAAATTGTACTTATGGGGAAGCAGGGATGGCTCAGCAGGTTGAGCACTTGCTTTGCTGCCCTGCGGGCTGGGGCCGGAAATCAAACCCAATACCTCCAGATTTTGAGACATGCTCAACTCCTGAGCTATCTTGACATCCCCTAAAAGCAAGTCTGTTGAAGGAATGAAGAAGGGAACAGAGCTTTAACAAATGAAGTTGTAGAAAATCATGAAATGGGATCTGGATCACACCCTTTATTTCCCCAGGCTAATTTCAAGAGAGTGGCTTACTGGATTGAGATCTATAAGAATTTTCTCAAACCATGCCATTCCTTTAAAACACAGTAGATCACAGAAGGTTCTGGAAAAGAGCCTTCTGTGCATTTCTACTATTTACCCTGAGTTATGACCATGGTTTACTCTCAAGTGGATGAACTAAAGCAAAACTCTGTTCTTATCTCCAGGTTCTCTTCTTCCAAATCTTAAAATCATGTAACTCCCGATCCTGGGCCTTGGTAGCTGGTGGGCCCCTGGGGTCATCTGGAATGTGACCTTGGAGCGTGATTCCCAGAACAGTGGTACACTCCCCTGAGGTTTGGCAGCCGCTCATCCTTCCAGGGAGCTGCAATGGGGGTATCCCAGTCAGAACTCAGCATGGAGCCCCCTGTGAGTCAGGAGACATTTTCAGACTTGGGGGAGCTACTTCCTGAAAGCAACATTCTGCCTCCTGAGGTATCCCTGGCAATGAATGAACTGCTGTGATCCCCAGATGTTGTGAACTGTCTGGATGAAGATCCAGATGAAGCCCCCAGTATACCAGCAACTCCTGCGCCAGCAGCTGCCACCCTAGCACCAGTCACCTCCTGGCCCTTTTCATCCTTTGCCCCTTCCCAGAAGACCTACCCTCGCACCTACTCCTACCCTCAATAAGCTGTTTGGCCAGCTGGCAAAACCTGCACTGTGCAGCTGTGTGTCACTTCCTCAACCCCGCTTGGCACCCATGTCTGAGCCACGGCCATCTACAAGAAAGCCAAGTATACGGCTGGAGGTTATGAGGTGCTGTTCCCACCATGAGTGCTGCTCTGACTATAGCGATGGTCTGGCCCCTCCTCAGCAACTTATCTGGGTGGAAGGGAATTTGGGTGCCAAGAATTGGGATGACAAAAACACTTCTGATAGTGTGGTGGTGCCCTAGAGCCACCCAAGGTAAGCTCTGACTGTATCACCACTCACTGCAACTTCATATGTAACAGCTCCGGCAGGGGGAGCGCACGCACTGGCGGCCCACCCTCACCAGCATCACGCTGGAAGCCTCCAGTGGTAATCTGTGAGAGAGGTCGGCTTTGAAGTGCATGTTTGTGCCTGTCTGGTGAGAGACCAATACACAGGGGAAGAAGACTGCTGCAAGAAGGGGGAGCCTTGTCCCAAGCAGGCCCCTGGGAGCAGTGCTAAGCAAACACTGCCCACCAACACCAGCTCCTTCCCCCGCCACGGATGCTACCGGATGCGGAACATTTCACCCTTCAGATCTATGAGCGTGAATGTTCCCAGATGTTGGAGAACTGAATGGAGCAGAAGGGTTTCCAGGCTGAGAAGGAGTCAGGGGGAAGCAGGGCTCACTCCAGCCACCTGTAGTCTAAGAAGGGGTAGCCTACCTCCTGTCATGAAAAACTCAGGTTCAAGAGGGACCTGACTCACATTGACAGCCTTTGCTTCCTATCCCCGCTTGACAACTTCACTCTCATCCACCACTGCTGGCATTCCCCCCCCCCCCCCCCGCGGGGGTGGCAGGGGGAGGCTCAGAAGCTTAAACCTCTGCTTAGTACAGGTGTGCCTCAGAAACACCATAGAATTCTGTTTGCCTTGGCCTGGGGCTCTGCTATGAAGTTGGTCTGCACTGGTGGTTTTTTAGGGAGCTCAGGGAGCTGAGGTACTTCAGCTTAGCTTTTAGAGTTTTCACCTTGAAGACCAAATGGGAGATGGGAGAAGTAAGAAATTTTTACTACATGTAAGGTTAGGTTTTAAATCATCTCTACACTGGATTGGAAGCTAGCTCAAGTTGTTGAATTTCTCCTAACTTCGTAGTCTCATCTATAAGATAAAATGTCAATAATCTACCGACCTCATGGTTTTTTTAATCTGTTTTATTTTTGTGAGGGTTGATGAAATAATGTATATCTGGGATTGGCACTCTCAGAAGTGCTGGCTCCCTATTCCCATGGCTTCTGTGACTAGCAGCTGGTTAAGAGGAGGGAATTTCTAAGGCCCTCTCTGCTTGGTGAACCTCAGCACCTAAGAGATCTCAGTCCATCCCACACCTTGGAGGATTATGTAGGAACTGTGTCTACCAAGATCTTTTACTTCCCCCAGATGATCAGGGTCAATTTCTTCTTCATTCTGCAAGGTACATCTGTATTCTTCACCTGCAACCATTCTCTTTTTATACCACCTTTTTATATTGTTTTCTTATTTTACAATAAAATTTTGCTACAAAAAAATATCAGATAACTTTCTTGCTCAAGAACATTTAGTATCTCCCTGCTGCCTACAGTGTGAAGATCAAAATGCTAGTTTAATTCTCAGGGAAACATGGATGAGTGCATACCAAATGCTAAGTGTATTAGTTTCCTAGGGTTGCCTTAACAATGCACCACAAACTGGGTGACTTAAGACAACAAATGATTTCTCTCACAGTTCTGGAAGCTGGAAGTCCAAAATCAAGGTGTCAGCAGGGCCATGTTCTCTCTGAGGCCCTGAGTAGAATTCCTCCTCGCCTCCTCTTCTTAGCTTTTGGTGGTAGGCGACAGTCCTTGGCATGCCTTGGCCACATCATTCTAATCTCTGCCTCTGTCATCATGGTGTTATCCTTGTTTCTGTCTTTGTATTTGTTTTCTGTTCTTACAAGGACACCAGTCATATTAGGTTAGGGCCCACCCTAATTGAGTGTGATCTCATCTTAACTTGATTATATCTACAAAGACTATTTCCAAATAAGGTCACATTCTGAGGTACTAGGGAGCAGGACTTGAACATATCTTTTTAGGGGATACAGTTCAACCCCTAACAGTGCTATTAAGTTTCACAGCAACTTTACAAAATAGAGACTATGATTAAACTGAGGCTCAGAGATATACAGTGATTGACTAAATGTCATAAAACTAATAAATAACAGAGTTGGAATATCCCTACCCAGTCTATCAAGTTGCAAATATCATGTTCATTTTACATAGTATGATCTTACCCAAAGAGACGACTGCAAAAAACTCTTCCTCAAATTTTCTATGCTAGAGCCAAACTGATCTAATTATACCTTGGTATATGTCCTTTGCTTACCCATCCTTTAGGTCCTAGGACATCATGTCTCCATTTGTCCAGATTCTATCATCCTGGAGGGCCCGGCTCAAATGGAACCTTCTCCCTGAAGCCTTCTTCAGTTTCTCCTGATATAGAGCAGTTCTCACTGTCCCTTTTGCCCTGCGATTATTTGGGTTCCTTTCTAAAATACTGATCACCTCAAAGGATTGGATGGAGGACAACATAGATAATAGATAGGGAAATTATATAATATGTAGAGTGCCCCAGATTTCTAGTAAAATTACGAAGCACTTTCACACATTTTAAGACAGTTTTATTGAGCTAGTGCTCACATACCACATAATTCACCTATTGGAAGAGTACAATTCAAAGGATTTTTTTTTATATTAGCATCCCTACAATCTAATTTTAGAACAGTTTTAGCCCTTCCCCACCCCACCCCCACCCCCACCAAGAAATTCCGTATCAGCAGCGACTTCCCATTCTGCCCTTCTCTACAGACTTGTTTATTCTGGACATTTCATATAAATTCTCACAGTTTTTACTTCCAAAGGTTTAGTCTTGTTAGGAATTTTTCACAATAATCCTAGGGATCAGCACCTCTACTTTAATTGACCATTGTTGAGGATTTGTAAGTGCCCAACTCACACACGGACTTCGGACACCATGCTACACAGCGGGGATCGTGAGCTCTCCAGTGGGAAGCCCAACCTTCTCCCAGAGCGCAGCTGGGGCAGAGCAAGGGCAGCTTGGGGCTCACTCACCGGGGCACCGAGTTTGGGGAGAGCTGCCTGGGTTGTCCTTCCACACATCTGCACCACACACACCCCAACTCTGGCTTCTGCATTGCAAGAGGCAGTGTCACAGGCTACAGGCCATGGGTCACAGGCACAGTCTCCGAGCCTCTGAATGCATCTTCCTGCTTTGGCTTCTCCTGGCACCCAGGCCACTCGCCCCACAAGAATCACTAAGGCCTCAGCTGCAGGTTGCAACCACGCAAATGCCATTCAAACCTCCCTGCCCTCCGAGGCCCACTCAGCGCACACCTGGTTTAGGCGTCTGGATGGTGAGGCCCGATGGGCCGGCGCGATCGGAGACCCGCACCGAGCCTCCGCCGATCTCAGTGCTGAGTGCCTAGTACTCAGCAGCAGCGAAGAGCGTCCAGCCGGACCTGTGCCTCATTCACTAAGATGAACTTGACCCATTGAGGAAAGAACAGCCCGCTGCTTTGAGGATATAAGCCCTGAAGCTGGCGGTGCCGTTTTCTAAAGGACTTTCTCGGGATCCAGATTCAAAGTGAGAAGTTCTCCAGGGGTTTGGAGTGGGGAGGCTCCCTGGGCAGGAAGGAGGCCTTGGGGACCACTGCCCCAGGCTGATGCAATCTCAGGAGAAGGCCTCGCCATCACCTTTTTGGTTTTTGTTTGTTTACACTGCCATCATATTTTTATAATGAAAACAACAACAACAAAACAAAAACAGTGGAATATTTTACATGCATTTAGAAAACTGGTGCTTTTAACACAGAAATGGATTGCAAGGTAATTGTGTTATTCACAAAATAATTATGAGGAAAAAAGGGGGGGGCAGGGGAACTGGGATGGCTCAGCAGGTTAAGCGCTTGCTTTGCAGCCCCGGAGCCCGAGGATCAAATCCCGGTTCTGGCCCATGTGGACCCATGTGCTGAATTGGGGTGTGCCCCCAGTTTAGTTCTTGCTGGGGGGCCTATGCGGGAGGCTCCCGGTCCAGTTCCTGCCCTGCAGAGCCCGGCGCAGCCCCACGCAGCCCCGCGCCCACCTGTGGAGTGAAACTATATGGAAAACTAATGCTGTCAACTATGGAGACTACTCTGGGCCCTCCCCTTCTCTGTCTGTCTCTCTGTCCAATAAATAAATAAATAAATAAATAAATAAAGCCCTTTATCATCATTGCTCCAGTGAATGATATAGAGATAGAGGATCATGAGTGGGGGTAAGGAAGGGAAATAAATTTTGTTCAGCACATACTGAACCTCATTGTTTCTAAAGAGGACCTTTAATTACATTTTTTCATTTAATCTTCACAACATCCCAAAGAGAAAGAAGTTACCCCCATTAGCAGGTAAGGAAATTAAGGCAAAGAGGATGAATCCCTTGCTAGTGAGGGACAGAGTGGTTTATAAATGGGAATTCCCAAGATAATATGAACTCTTTGGAAAGGGGCTCAAAGACAACTTAAGTGTTAAAGCTCAGGGTATATTTTCTTTGCTTGGAGTGAGAAAGTTCAAGGTCTGTTGGCATTCACAATCACTTTATGGTGAAGATGGGAGGTTTAGAGTGCCACTCATTAAAAAGAAATTAGAATCTAGTAGGTTGTTTGTTTTAGCTTTCCAGCTATACACTTCTGAGTACTCATGTGTTACTAATCCTGGGCCTTTATAAACCTAGAATGTAAAAGCTGTTGAAGTAGTTTCTTTACAGGCTGAAGATCGCAGGATCCTGTTTTTTTCCCTAAGGAGTTCCTAGAGGGTTCCTGTTGTTGGCATGTGGGGGGAAGATCTTTCATAGGTGGGGAACAATGCCCCTGGCTGAGGTGTTTCACAACTACCATGGATAAGATGGGCTCTTGGTGAGGGGTCAGTGGCCTCAGGATTTTATAGAATTGTGAGCCAGCTATGGAGACTTGAGGACCTCTCTAAATCGACTATCCAGGGGAACTCTGACTCACATCTTTGAGTTTTCCTACTGCCCTCATCCTTACCCCTCCAAAAACTATGAAAAGCCTCATGGACTAAAACTGGTTACAATCCAAGTCCTAAGATTCTCCCTCTTTCCTAGCAGAAAACAAGGGGAAGGAGAGGCAGAAGGAAGAAACTCAAGGTCAAGAGTCCTTGGGAGATAGAGATACCAGTGCCAGAGCAGGTGCCTCACCCTGAGGCAGAGAACCACGGCCTGGCACTCACAATGCCTTGACACCTTTGAATCTGAAATCTCCATCCAAGTCTGTGTTAATCCCCCCTGAAAACCCTGGAATCAGATATATGGTGCCTTGACTGTAGCTGGACTTTCTGCAAACTCGGCTGTGGATCTGCACCCACGATGCATGGCCTTGCCTCTTCCCAGTGTGGCTATTGCTTCTCTAGGAGCCTGGGAGCTGATTAGCCACAGAATGTACCCCGAAATGTTTCACTACTTGTGCATGAAGTGCAGGGGCTTTTTCAGCTCTCACAGGACTCCACTTGAATGAGTTAGAAGTGGCCTTACACCTTTCTCAAAGGTCTTAAGTATTTTATTCTGGCTTCAAGCTCTGATTAAACATCAGCAGAACCACCCTCAGTGATAGGGGGGGAAAATCCAGGTACATGTTAAAAAGTAGCCAAAAGAGGTTGGGTCTCAGTTCTTAGATCCAGATCCAGAGATATCTTCCAGAAGTTAAGTGTTATCTGGACATCTTCCATAAGTCTAGGTTACTCAACCTGGGAGAGTGGGGGTGACACCATGGATATAGGAATGGGAGATATCTGAATAGCCAAGGAATGAGACCTGAAGGAGGGGTGAAGACCATACCCTCAACCTTCAAGACTTTTTGAAGAATAAAATTTTTATATTTATGTCATTTTCCCACTACTTCAAGATAGTAGAACATGCTAGAAAGTATCTAGTGGAGGAAGTCATCAGGAGGACATGACTATTGGTTGATCTGCAAGCCAAACCTGGGCAATTGGAGTCCCTTCACTCCTCCCCTGTCCTTGGAGTGTACATTCAGTCGACCAGTCCCCACAGTAGGAGCTGTTTCCAAGGACATGGTGTTGAGAGACTAATGTGTTTTTGAGACCATCTGGATGGTATATGTGACTGAAGGACATGGTGTTGAGAGTTTTTGAGACCATCTAGACAGTATATGTGACTGAACCCCATCAAGGCCTCTATATAAAATTTTAATATTCTGGCAGGTGGACGCAGAGATCTACTTGCCTTGGGGTCGCCGAAGACAGGCCTTATAAGTAAGCTCCCTGACTTATTAAACCTGCCACATACCAATATGGAATGACCTGCATCTTCCCTCAGTCTCTCCTTGGTGACCAGATTCAGATTTCACCTGGGAAATTTCCCAGGTTGCAAACCAACAGCATCCCTCTTGTTAGCCAAGTTCCATCTCCCTCAGATAATAATTCCCTTGAATTAACTGCCTACCATAGGCCCCACACTTTACAGTTAACTCCTTTAAACTTCAGTGACATGTCTGTAAGGTAGATAGTATGACCCCAATTTTACAAACAAAGAAACCTATACTGTCAAGTGGAATAATGTGATTACAATAAACAGCTGCTAAGAGGTGGAGGCAGAGCTCAAGAGTTTCCCCAGACTCTAAGACCTAGCTTTTTCCATTGAATTATGAGCGCATCACAGGTTCTGTACCTCATAGATTTTAAGGAAGATAATTATGGAATGAGAGTTCCTTGTGAACATCTGGAAGTAGAGAGACTATCTTTTTCTTTGGGAGGTGAGGGTGGTGGCACAGGAACAAGGGGAAAGTAAAGAAAAATATTTTCATTACTTCGATTTTTTAAACAATTGCTGTGTCAAGGAGAATCTGTATAACATAATGGTTAGGATACTTGGGCTTCAAAGTGAAATACATTGGATTCTATTGCTGATTCAATTCAGCTGTTACAGTGAAGCATTTCTTCCTAAACAGAGCTTGAGCGCCCCCATTCGGAAAGTGAGATGATCCGCCGTAAGCGGGGTGTTTGGAGGATTAAATTAACGAAACAATGACAATGTATTTGAAGTGTTTTGGACAATTCCCGGCACATTGTGTGGGTTGCGGTTTTCTTATCAATACAGTTACAGTATTAGATGTTTAGAAGCAACAAAGAATATGGTTCTGAATTCGCCCACTCAGCCCTGAGAGCGTTGGGGAAAAGGGAAGAGGGAGCTTCTGGAAATCAGTGAGGACTTTCTAGTAGCCAGGAACTTCTATCCCAGAGTGTATGTGAGCTCCTCAAAAGTCGTGCCGGCTCAGAGGGAAACCCCTAGTGACTGTTCAGTAGAAAAAGCACTAAACTTGGAGTCAGTTAGGTGTGCGCACCAGTCAACCAGCCTCAATTTTCTTGTTCTTAAAAGAGTCCACACTCCCTACCTACCCTCACATGAAGCGTTTGCTCAGGGTTACCGTAGATGATTCTACAATATTAAGGTGACCAACTTTTTTTCCAATGAAAAGGAGGACAGCTGATTCTGGGTGGTGAGCACATAATGCAAAGCACAGGTGATGTGATGTGGACCTGTACATCGGGAACTATCTAATTGTTACCAATCAATGTCACCCCAATAAATTTAACAATAGAAAAAAGAAATCAATTGCAGAACCAAAAAAAAAAAAAAAAAAGGAGGACATCTAGTATTACATATCGAAAAGGAGAACATCTAGGAGGACACTTTTCGAGGGAGGACAGAACTTTCAAAAGGAGGATTGTCCTCCCTAAAGGAGGACGCTTGGTCACCTTAACAATATAGAAATTCCATAAATACGCTCAGCTTCCCCAAATTGGTTTTTTCAGGACAGGAACCCAGTTCATTTTGAGGCCAGGATATGCTCTCTGAGGCCTGTGAGTCAGCAGCACAGAAGCCGCAGAGGTAAAATCGTACAGAGGACGCTGACTAACGCGGGTCCTCACACGGTAAATCCCTCCAAGCGCCTTATCTTAGTTGTAAAAACCTGGCTTCCTATCAAGTGTTACTTAGCAACAGCGGCTTGGCTCAAGAGGCCAATCAGCGCGGACCTACTTATTAAGGTGATAGGCGCAGTCCAACCACTGGGCGCCGTCAGAAGTCCTAAGCCAATCACCGCAAGCGCCTCACGAGGGGCTCCGAACTGTGAGAGCAGGTTCTGGTATTTGGAGCTCACTCTTGTTTGAAGATGAACTGAAGTCCTTGAATGACAGACTTCTGACTGCATCTGAATGTTAGTTGCGAAAGCAAGTTGCCACCATATTGTCTTATGGGGTTTTCCGGTACCGTTGTCCGCTTGAGTATAAGAGTGGCCCCTGACGCGACGCCGCTTGGCTCCCTCCACGAGGAGCTAGATCCTGGCCGGCTCAGACGCCGGGTCCAGCGGGGCAGCGTCTCTTCAGCCCGGAAAAGACAGTGGCTCTGGACTTATAACACCCAGGACCTCGGGGCTGGAAGAGTTCAAAGCCCCGCCCCCCAGCCGGAGCCCAGAACCTGCACGTGAGCCGGGGCGGCTGGGGGAAGTGTATCTCTTCCCGGGGGAGTGGTGAAGCCCAAGGCGTAGAAGGCCCGGTATGGGAAGGTGATGCCAGAGACCTACGGCCACCTGGATACGCTCCGTGAGGCGTTTTAGGACCTCCTGACTCTGCGCCTTTTTGCTCAGTCATTTATTCATTTATTCACAGCGTATTTAAACGAGTTCTTGGGTAAGAGCTGCAGGCGCAGAGACTATCCAAAGAGCACAAAATGCCTAGAGGGGATGGGGAAAGGAGGAGCTAAAAGGGCTGAGGCTTGGGGAAGGACTGTCTTGGAATGCCTCCTGGAGCCTTGAAATATTTTTCTTGTTTTTAAATAATTTACCACAACCATCTTTCTATGTCTCTGACTACAACATAGTTATTTTTTTAACAACTTTATTGAGATGTTATTCACTATCCATATATTAATAATTCACCCATTTAAACTGTATAATTCAATGTTCTTAGTATAGTCAATTATGAAACCATCACCACAATCAATTTTAGCACATTTTCATAACCCAGAAAGGGGTTCACGAACGTATCCTAGAAAAACTTACATACCTCATTGCTGAATATCACCTTCAAGTCCTCCCCTTGGGAAGCTATGCACTGACAACCAGCACCTAGTCCACCCTTCAAAACAATTTGGGACTCTTTTTCTGGAACGGCCATCAGAGCCCTCGTCTTATTACCCTGAGGTCCTGAATGTCATCAAAATGTCTTCCTTTTATTATTCCCTTTATCTTCCAGTAAAGAAAAAAGTCACTGGTGCCAGACCAGGTGAGTAGGGAGGGTGTTCCAATACAGTGATTTGGTGACTGGCTAGAAACTCTCTCGCAAACAGTGCCCTGTGAGCTGGTGCATTGTGATGCAAGAGCCATGAGTTGTTGGCAAAAAGTTCAGGTTGCGGGGAAAGCCGGGACGGCTCAGCGGGTTGAGCGCTCGCTTTGAGGCCATGAGGACCGAGGATCGAATCCCGGCTCCGGCCCAGGCAGGACCCACATGCTGAACTGGGGAGTTCCCACAGTTCGGTTCTCTAGCTGTCTCTGTCTCTGTCTCTCTCTCTATCTGTCAAAAAGTAAA